>JAUYWV010148578.1:0-10206 GCA_032274565.1 Nematoplana nigrocapitula
GTTAGTTATACTCGGCCTACGGCCTCGTACAACTAACTCGCTTATCGGTATTCATTCGTGCACTAAGTAACATTTAACTTATCATCTAAACTCTTCGTTATAAATCTCAATTGTATTTTGCATAGATATCGAATCAATATTACGTACTGTCACAGAAATCGATCGATAGCAACATATTCAGCGAGAAGCAATCACAAATTCGATTGTGATTGAATAATTAGTGAACTTCTGCCAGAAATTAATAAAACACTACGTGTTGGCTGTCTTTCACCTTCTCTATGAGTTATAAATGGAAATTACACTATACCGTGTTTGCTATCTGATCCTGCATGGCTATCAAAACGACGGCGTTTAAGGAAATTCAAAGAAATGATTCCTCATTTTTACGATTGGTACTTGCCAGTACAAAATAAAATATTCATTGCTGATCTTCGTAAATCGGCATCGTGGAGACGATAGTGACTCACTCATATGACAGACTGACGTTAAAGATTTCAGAAAAATGCAAATGATAATTAGGATTGTCAGGAGTTTTGAAACAACTGCTTTCCTTTTTGCGTACTTTCGTATAATAGGGACTAATCTTTCCTGCCTATTCGAACCCCAAACTGGTCAACTAACCATCTGCGTTGATCGACAGAATTTCCGCATGTGAACTGCTAGACACGGCCCCATACGTTTAGAATTTAGGTCAAGTCTGCACCTTTTTATACATAAACGACCATCCCCACGTTTAGGCTCGCTTTACTAAGAAAACTTTGATATATATACTGCATACAAAATAAGCACTCTACATCAATTTGCTTTATTAAAAATGCTACTATACATTGCTAGTTTTATACGCAGAAGAAACAAGCAGCTATAATCTAATCGGAGTAATTTTCAAATCATTTGGATTTCCATAAATGACTATATTCACTTCTGTCAAAATGGTCATCAAATTCTTCTTCAATCATTAATTTGGCCTTCGGCTTTCTCCTCAACAGTCGTTTCTGACGCTCCTCTTCGGAACACGCCGCCAGGTCCAACGGCATCTGCAGAACCGAAAACCACGTGTAATGATAAAATAATAGTTCATAGTTGATCGGTACACAAAACACTAACGGGAACATTGTGAAATTACTGATAATCAGAAGTCAAAGTAAAATAAAATTTAGAGAAAATAAACTTTCACTTAAAATACCATTCTGTCTAGAGACTTCCGATTGCTCCTTCTTATTATTTGAAGTAGATTTTTTTTTCCTTTCTGTTATTATACAATTGAAATGATCAACCGCAAAACATGAGCAGTTAAACAGAATCCAAAAGGAGGTAATCAACTGCAATCCGTTAAACAAAATGTTCACGGCGACTAAAATCAATCATCTAGCTATATAAGATCAATTTCAAAGTACAAAATTACAAAGTTTCCACAGTATTTATTCCAAGTACAAAAGTTTCAAAGTACACTTCATCCAACATTCATTTTGCTAATTTATATATAGCTTTCGAAAAAATACATAATGAAAACCACATACCTTGATTAATACGCGTGGTTCGGGGTACCGTATGCGTAATGTAGCACCGTCTGGGAGCACCAAAGTGACAGGATACGTCAGCGCATACCTGAAGCGGTTAATTCGAGCTACGGACGCTCTATTAGAGTTGTAGCGTAGAGCAAACCTAAAAATGACACAAATCATTTACAAATATGAGAGAATCATTAAAAATTAAAAATGATATTCAAGAATCATTTTAAAGCAGCTTTCAATAAAACCATTTCCATCACCAAAAAGTGATGACGATAGCTAATATTCTACAGTTTACAACACTCGAATCAAGCAAGTACGCAGAACTGGAAATTGTTCACTTTAGCCTTACTTTAATTTAGGTGAAGTTATCATCATCATCAATAGTAATTGACAGTATTTGTCCAGGAATTCACACCACTCGGCACACATTTCACCTAAACTCTGCCGATTCACAGCAATCCTCACTGTCATTATCACTCATTTGCCCGTCAATTTCTCCACATCGATCAACAAGTTTTCTGTTGTGTTATCTTGTAACGTGCCCAAACCATTTAAGTCTCCTTTCTTTCCACAATCTCCAGTAGTATTGAACGGTGCCGACTTGCTTTTCTCTTCGTCGTCCAGTACAAATATATTGGCTCGTCGATATGTGTATTTGATGTCTATAGGAGTCTCCTTCAACAACGCATATCGAACGCATCATTCCATTTTTCAATTTATTGGTTAAAAGGCCATGCCTCGCAGCCATATAAAGCTGCGGGCCATTACGATTGCCCGTAGCAGTCTTAACTTTACTGGGACGATGCTAGAGCGAACCTGGCTTTCACTTCCTCCGTCAATCTTCGCGACTCATTTATCATGCATCCGAAGTATTTTGAGGTTTTTACTGTTAAAATGTGGCACTGTTTCGTCGAGTCTTCTGATTTTAGCTCTTTCAGTTCTTTGCCATAGCCCGTAAACAAATCTGTGACAATAGCGAACCGAAGGTTGTTAATTTGATTGCCATTATACGTTACTGTGCCGACAAACCCAACTAATGTTCTGCTCGTACGTCTTATAAGTAGAGGTTGAAAGGTGTTGGAGAAAATATACATCCCTGTCGGACGCAGACATTGCTATTATGAGAACTATCTCTCTCTCTCTCTATGTTCTGGACTTGATCGACAACGTGCAGGGCCTTTTGGAAAACGGACGATAATTTCCAGGAATTTGACGACCTTTACGGGAAATTTATCGATATAGTCTTTCTTCTAAGGTGATATTGCGGGGGTGCAATTGTATCACTCGCGATAGTACAGCGGGCCGTAATAAAAAGTTCTCGTTGGTCTCGTCTTGTTGTGGGCAGCATTCGTAGGACGGTGTATCGGCTTTGCCAGCCCAATGCTGTGTGAGAAGTGGCGTGTGGGCGTCAACCTCCCCAATCTGGTCTGATGCAGCGTGACCGACTGGGATTTGCTGAGGTTTTCATCGCTACGTATTGCACTCACTTGTGCTGTGCTCTCTGACTTATCGTAGTTTCCAATGAGTGTAACCTTGCTATGTCAAGAGAAGACATACAGATTTGTTCGTCTAGACTACAGAATACAACGTGTGGGTGTAAGTCATAACTGTATGCTACCTATTTTCGTTGACCTTGACACGAAGGTGGGCCTTCGAAAATTATGCTATTTTTCAATGTATCTATTTAACCAGCGGTTTCGTTTTTATGCGAGTATTTTATAACTGATCAAAGGAGCCATCATCTTCGATTTGTTTTTGTTTAACTAGGCTTAACATTAAGGTATGCGATTATAAATGTATTTTAAAATACTGAATGTACTTACTTAATAAAAGGATTGGTCAAGACAGACCTTGTGAACTGCATAATTATCTGTAAATATGTACAAATAACAATTAATAATGCAGTCCAGAGTCAATAAATTTAATTACATATTAAAACAATGTTTGGAGTTTTAATTTGTCATTAATTGTGCACGATTAACTGACGACGAGACATGCCAATGTCAAAAACATATGCGAATTGTAAATTTAAAATGGTTTTAATTGTTCTAAGAGTTGTTTTAATTTTCATTTTAACAAATAATGAGATATAGAGCAAAAGGAATAGAAGATGTAAATAAAATCAAAAGTCACGCGTTTCCAAATTAATACATTTATAATATACAGTAGGTGTGCTAATCTCACTTCTCAAATTTTCAATGGTTCAGGGATATGACCAAATTCAACTGTTGGAGCGAACTGCACATGGAGGGTGTCTAGTCTGTGTGTGTTCAGAAAGTCATTTGTACATATTAAATATTACATATTTATTTCACGATAGCTGTTGACAAATATCTGCAATTTGAAGTGATATTATGCGTCCATGATTAATTAATTATATAAGTGTACAATATGTTGATAACTACATATATCTTAGCATGGAAGTGGTATATTTTGTTTAGCCCGATCATTTTAATTTATTTGACTTAAGAATAACAGTGGTTGGAGTTATTTTTACGTATTAATACGAAAGAATAACAACTTGAAAAAATAAAAGTATTGAAGTTTCGCTAAACATACAGTATTGGCCATGGGATTAGAAATTTTTACTAATTTTCCTAAAATTTAACAAAAAATCAAAATATTACTGTAATATCATATCCAATTGTGTATTTATTGTTTTAAGCATTTATGAATATAATTAGAAGTAATATTGTCAACATACTTAATATTTAGTTGAATGTCCGTGGTTTTGTAGCACTTTTTTGATGCGACGGGGCATTGACGAAATTAGATTTTTGCACACCTCTTTAGAGAGTTCGAGACACCAAGATCTCTTAATCTCTTCCCGAAGATGGGCCACAGACGTGATTTCAATTCGAGAGAGTTTGTCCTTTATAATCGCCCATAAATTCTCGATGGGATTGAGATCGGGCGAATAACTGGGCCAGTCAAGAACTTGGATTCCATTGGTTCGAAGCCACCCTGTAACAATCTTTGCTTTATGGCAAGGTGCCGAATCGTGTTGGAATGTTTCGCATGAAAGAATATGCATCCAGGTAGGGAGTTTATCGTCAATAATACTCAAATAACTTTTTGCGTTCATCATTTCACCTTTGGGGACAAAATGGAGACCACCGCGTCCACGGTAAGAAAAGCAGCCCCAAACCATAACTTGTGGTGAATGTTTGACTGTTGTCTTAACAAAGCGTGGATCATTGGGGTCGGATCCCGGAGGTCGACGAACAAATCCTCGGACATTGCTAAACTGGCGGAAAGTACTTTCATCGGAGAAAAGAACCTTTTGCCAATCAGCAACCGTCCAATTGGCATATTTGCGACAGAATGCTAGACGACGTTGAACAGCTGCCTTAGGCATTAGAGGTTTCTTTGACGCCATGCGAGCTGGCAACTTGAGATCCACTTGTAACCGTCTCCTGATAGTGCGTGTTGAAACATTGGCAAATGATGGAAGCTGTGCTTTTGCTTTTGAAGATGTGGTGAATGGATTGGTATTCACAAGTCGCTTTAGAATATTATCATCTCTTTGCGTCGTCTTTCGTTTTGGTCCCTGCCGTTGTTTAGGATTGACTCCCTTTATTGTACGATTAACTGTTGCACAAGACACTGACAGGCGTTCAGCGATAACATTTTGACGATAACCTTCTTCATTCAAAAGAAGAATTGAAGATCTTAGTATTGGATTAATATCTGCTTTTCTGCCCATTTCATGTACGTACGTATGAACAATGGTGACATAGAATTCTAAGAATATCCTTAGAAATATTTCCTGGAAAATCAAACAATTTAAAAATAAATCAACCAATCATAAAGCTTTAAACTTGTTTTTAAGCTTGTTGGCGATTATTTACGTTATTTAGATACATACTACTTCCATATTTTAAGTAACAGGTTTAGTTATAAAAATTATCCAATTTTTTTGAATAATTTTGAAAAATTTCTAATCCCATGGCCAATACTGTATATCTATTGTGTATTTACCATGTATATTATACCCTACTTTTTGTTTATTAAAGGTTATTCTTAACTAAATAATTTTATGGCATGTTATTCGGAAATTTGTGGATTCCTGCGCTCCCCTTTTGGAAAAGAAAAAGAAACTATGATGTGAGTTCTGTTGTCTCATCCGATCTGGTGGATTCTGTTTGAATGAAACATTCTCTATGATTTCGGTTTGTCAACATCAGAAAGAATATTTCCAAATTTACACATGCATTGGCAATTATATCTGCTATACAATCCTAATGTAAAAATATCTTGATAAAAAGAAACATACAATCTCACCATTAAATGTACTGCGTAATAGACTAGTTCATTATCCACGACAATATCCACTATTTTCTCAATAGTTCCGAACAACAGGATTGGCTCTTTGCAGGACATAGATGGTAGCAGGAAAACCTTCTTTGGAAAAGCGATTAGCATCTCTTGCTTTCCTGGTTTTTGTGTAATATCCACAATATTTTCTTTAAATTCGTTAAAAATGTAGTCTTTTCAGCACTGTTGGCAAGGCATACACCCTGAAATGAATTCACAGAATTGAGAATCGTCAAAATTGGTGAATTATGCATTACAAATACAACTAAGTAAAAACAGTTTAACTTTACAATCAAAGATGTTCAGAATATAAGAAGAACCGAAGTAAATACAGTTTTTACTTGGTGGACTGAAGAACAATGTGTCAAGCAGATTGTAAATAAATTATTAGGAAAACTATTTTGCTTATTGATGAACATTACATTATTGTAAATAAACATGAATGCCTTTTCCTTAGGCTAGTGGGCTGGCTGTGGATCCCAAACTTTAAAGCCCAACTGTAGTATACGACTAGCTTCGTACTGATTGGGACTCATCAGGTGTACGCAAGAGAAGACCAACCCGGCTCAACTTACTACTGGGAAGTTAAAAAGTCACTGAACTTGTGTTGTAAAAAATTCAAATGGAACATTTTAATATTTGGCATGTTTGTGAGCACACAGGTTATATAGAAGTGGTTTGCTGAAACGATGTTGACACAATCCTTGCAACATGACATAATATCTGCTGACATACTGCATGCAGCCTGTATCGATTTTTGTTTCCTTTGTGGACAACTGGCCATGCTTTGTCCAGTGTGCTGGCTATGGAATTCTGTGCCGCAGTGGTCATTGATATAGCTGCAGATGTAATAGGCAAATGCAATCCCTTTTCTATGAGGGGCTGACAGTCAGACAGACTGTTGTTGTCTTATCACTAAATAGCTTATGCGGCCTCTTGCCTCCCCCAGAGGTCCCCTTATTCATTCAACACAGTATCCCACATCCATTTAGAAACATTTAATTGATTTTGCATTTAATTCATTGAAAATTACTATAGGTGAATATATATATATATAATAAAACAAAACAAATAGTAAAACTTTTAACAGAAATTCATAGAAAACAAAAATATAAAAGGTGCCTGTTGGGTGATGGAACGACACCTTTTATGTCTGTATAAATCTATGTTAAATTTACAAAATATTTGATGGTCATGCAAAGTGAAACTAATGCCTTAGACATCATGCCTAGTCATCATGATAAAAAGTTGAGAATATGACACAGGCATCCAACTGGCACTATTTGGGTACACTGACGGAATTGTACCAGTATTGTGGCTGAAGGTATCCTCCGGCACTTGCAGGCATGGCTCGGATACCGGTCCAGCAAACCTGTGTTTACTAGGTGGATGACCAGGTGTGACTCAACAGCCCCCCAATCAACCACCAACATTTCCATGAAGATAAATGTCGCATGCTGCGCCCCTGCCCTTACTTTTAATTATTGTTATAATAATGACCATTATCTTACAAACATCCTATATCGATCCAAGGACTACTAGAATATTCTAGTAGTCCTTGTGTCGACCATTCCTTCAGAATCCTTTACACATAAAAAATCTTTTGATTTCTCTATAGGTTATTCCTTTAGATTCCTACATATCGGCAACATTTGCCTTTTGTTTTCTATAGAGTCCTAAAGGAAAGGGTTCTAAAGGTAATCTCCTATAGGAAGTTGTGTAGGTACCTAAAGGAAGCTATAGTATTTTTTTGTGCGGGACCTTACCCCTAAAAGGGCCATTGGCAAAGGAAAATGTCCCTACTGGTAGATCTAGTTCTCTTCTTCTTAGTTGTATGGCAGTCTTCCCATACAGTCCAGCTTTACCAGCATTTGGGACAAGAGAAGGTAACTCTGAAGCTTAAAAATGAATGGAATGATAAATGTCTTCCATCTATCATCAATGTTGGCTCATGCGGTCTCCATATTGTGCATGTGGCCACTCAAAAGGTGACCACCAGAAGACAGGCTGGAATCTTCAAGAAGCATTCTCAGCAATCTACTAATTGTTCAAACATTTTCCTAAGTGTTGCTCTGATTTATCTTTATTATTTTCTTTGAAATTTTGTTGTCAGGTGGGTTGAGAATCTGCAAGTAGCCAAGAGATTTTATAATTCTCTGTCAATCTTCAAAACTAGTGTTCAACATGTCATTTTATTTGCCTGCATTCAAAAAGCAACCAATGATGCTTTATTTAACCCTATCTGAACCAGGGGGGGCTGATTATTTAATTATTTCAAAACAGCAAATGCTCTCGTGACTTTTCCTAAAATTATGCTTCGCAACTTTTGAGAACTTTTTCGCATCATTTTTACCTCTAGGGGTTCCCCAGGAGTCCGTTGACAAGGACCACCCGATCCATATTTTACTTAAAATATAATCATAATTATTATGTGTTTTAAAAAGTTCATTATTATTTACAAATTTTATTATAAATGGCAAGTTGAATAAGACAAATACAAAATTGAACAATATAGTAAGCAAATGACTATGGAATGTATGCAATGAAGTCATGGAATACAATTATGGCATCGAACAACCATATGTTCAGAGCAAACACCATTTTGACACATGGAACAACGAGATAAATTTTTTGGTAGTTTATTTTTATTTATTTTTCGGCCTACTCCAGAGAGGGCAGCCAAGCATGTTGAACACCATTTGCGTTGAGCAGGATTTGCAGCTGGTTCCTGAGGCCCATCAACTGCAAGAACAATGGAAATTTCATCAATGTCATTTTTGATAGACCCATGCGAGAACGGCGTCATACGTGAGGCATAACAAGCTCTTCACGCCACCATGAACATCACGCCACCCAGGGAGAGCAAGATGCCATGCTGGAGATGGTGAGTCTTTTTGACCTTTGGAGGTGGCCATGGGAAGTTGCCAAGTTGCTGGGCCTCTGCAGTCCTGTGCTCCCCCCCTCATCCTCTGGAAGGGGCCGGGTAATCAAATCAAACGCACTGCCTTCGATGATCATAGTACTTAGTGATGACCACAAGCCGCTCTGCTGATTCAGTGCTGTCTGGCCTTTAGCACATAGTCCGTACTACGGGTCCTCCAGTGAAGGTTGCTCCCAAGAAGTGAAAAGAAATTGAACAATGCTTATTTTGACTGGTGTGTAACAGTGAATGTGACTAACACATTTCAAGTTGTTTGGTGTAATATGTATTATTCTTTTACATAAGCTTCACAGGTTACATTTTCTAGTCTCTTACTGTATGGTTTATAATCTAATAAAATAACTGCTTTTAAAAAGTGCTAACACTACTTTCTAGTGTAATTCAGATACCAATAAAAATGTCGCTAAATGCTCCACTCATTAAAATGTGATGTATATTATTCCTTCATATAAGTATAGTTGTCCTGACCATACCATATTCAGGGAAAATGACAAAATGAGCTGAAATCAGGGAAATTGAAAATAAGGGAAAATTCATTATTTTGGAAAATAAGGGGAAACTAAATGCCTTTATTTGTCATTTTTAATATCAATTTTACACTTATCTAAAGAGAATATAAAAAAATTTCACTCGCGCAAACAATGTATACAATATTTGTTTCTGTAATTATATAGCATTATCTGTTGGTAATTTTAATTTTTTATTCCTTTGGGAAACCTGATATGCACATATTTAGTATATACAAATATCAGCGAAAATCCGGAGAAATCTGGGAACTTGATATTGAAAAAAGCGGAGGGAACCTGCATATTATGTGCAGTTAAACAATTCTGTTATGTACTACTTCGTGTATTACGATTATATAAGTACTGTACATTGTATATTATTAAAGGGCAAGCATTTTACATAATATTTAATAAACGTTTTTTACATAATTCTCACTTTTGTAATACACTTGAATTTTTTGGTATATACTCGAATTTTTTAGGGAGGTTATTGTGGCCACCCTGGTTTGAACAAAATATAGCACTGTTGCTGCCGTGTGTGTACTGATTGCAGCCTGTTCTACACTGGGTTGGCAAAGTTTCTAAACTGGTAATACACCCACTTTCATACTCTCCAAAGTCTATTAATAACTATAATTTTTTAATTTTTTTAATTTTTTTAATGCTAAATGGATTCCCACCTGTCTTAGCTATAATCTGAAGTTGATTTGAGAATCACCTTGCACTGGTATATCAGAAGAATGGTGTCCAACTAAAAGCTCGAACATTGGTCGTAATCTCCACACTTTAAATTGTGCTGCATTTATTTGCTCATATTTAGGAGTTCTTCTAAGTTCCATCGAGTCGTTTCTGGGTGTTGGTGACCATATTTACGAAGTCCCTCCATCCCGCGGTGTTGTGGCGTCCTCAACACGTTGTTGTTGTTGGGCGT
>JAUYWV010148589.1:0-18823 GCA_032274565.1 Nematoplana nigrocapitula
CCGCAGGCTGGGCATGTATCTGGTGTTGTGTTGTTGATGAAGTGTTGGTAGTGGTTGAGGCGAGGGCAGGAGTTGCTTCTTAGCTGAGCTAGGAGCCTCCGTTGTGATCTGTTTAGTAATATTCATGTGCATGAATATTGCTAACGAATAGCCGAAACCCGTCGCACGCCCTACATGTTTGGTAACACATTAGATTCCCGAATATGTCTTCTTTATCTGGATCTTTACCTAATCGTTTCATAATTTATACGAATATTTGCTTATAACCTTTTATAGTAGTCCCATCTGGAGGAAAGGAACTGCTTTTGTGTTACTGCGTTCAGATTCGCTTATTCGCATCTAGTTAATGCTTCTGCTCTATTTTTTCGTTCGTTATCTTCAGTTTGCTTTTTTAAAGTCAGCACTTCAAATATATAGGATTGTTTGACACTGGCCTATACAAACTCCTATCTGACCAGTTGGTATATAGAAGTCATTCCATTATCACAGTGTTGTTTCATGTGGTTATCTATCTGTCTTGTGTCTGTTTTGTGTGTTTCAAGGTGAATAAGTGAATTTAATTAGTAATGAATAATCCGGCGAATTGATGCTGTTGTTGTTGTTCGTTTGATACAGCTTGCATTCATTCATTCATCTGATACCCTGCCATCTGACAGACACAGAGAAACGTACACACCGCAACTCACTATGTAAGCTAATGAATCAATGCTCTGCTAGTGTGTATTATTACACCGACGCGCGCACACCTTGGTGGTTTGTGGAGGTGTTGTTATGTTGCGGTTGGTGCAGAGAGAAGACTGCTTTTTACATAATCGTCGAATCCAGTGCATTGTGTGCCTGACTGTGTGGTATTTGAGAAATTCCTCATGTTCACGCCTTCTCATAGCGAACTCACGCTGCTAGATCGGCAGATGTTTGTCGTCGAGTAATTGCTACAAAGCGAAAGTATATTATCTATGCAGTTCGGTTTCACCGCAGTGCCGCCGTCAGGATTTAAAACAAAAACTATTACCCACCAAATTCGAGTGGTGGAGCACAAGCTTAACAGATAACATTGTTAACAATCGTATGCTGAAATTGAGATTTTGTTTCAATTCAATTCCCACTGCCATTCTATAGCCAAGATAAGCGCTGCTTCAGCAAGATACACATCGGAGGTCTTTGAATTCTAACAGACGTATCGATCACCTACTAATCGCCTTTAGTTAGCTTGTTAAATTGCTAATGTTGATTTCTACGATGAAAAGGGCTGTAATTGTAAACCGAGGAGGTTCCACGAAGTATTAATCCCATCGACCGTCTTTTTGTCCCTCTCAAAGAACGCGATAACAGCCCTTCTAAGGACTACGGACTTGAAACTGCCATTATTAAATAAAATAAAACTTCTAAAATTTGATCGACAATGTATAGAAACACAGGGGTGTAAATTCTTAATGCAACGTAGTGTAATATCTATATGGTAATATCAAACCGGAATGCATTCATTTACATTATGCGTAAATTTTATGAATGATAAGCAAGAGAAAACTGCCATAGCCTAATGCAATTTTCATGGTAATTGCAAAGATCGTGTGCTACACGTAGAAATGTCATATATGCATTTTGCACTGCCGTTTGTTTACATATCTCTATAAAGTAGAATTGTCTGGCTGTCTGTGTGTGTGTGTGTGCATCAATTTTGAACGGTTCTATTATAAAATAATTAATAAAAAATTAAAATGTATATAAAATATGCGCTATTTAGAAACATCCTGTGGTTTCGGTCCTGACAAGCCGGATAGCTCTCGAGCTAAAATGTCTATAAACTCTATAGGCTAAATTACGAATGTGGAAAACCCTAAATAATTAAAAGAAAGCGCCCTTTTCGAACTTGATGAGTGACTAAACGAAACCCTAGGGTGAACGCGGACAAGTCTACATCATCATCCTACGGTTTTATTTTACTACTAATAAATTCACTGGTATGGCGTCGTCGATGCCAACAGGGATTTCCCCATGGACATTGCATATATACTGTATAGAGAAATGCTTGTGGGCGCTTTTCTGTCATGCCACTGGCACCGCCAACAGTGTGTGGATGCATCGATCCTCACCGGTGTTGGAAGGATGGCTTTGTTTTCCGTGTTAACTGCGGTTCCATTCATCATGCTGATGAATTCCGGCAAAATAAGCAAAGCATTGCAAAGTCAATCATCAAATTCTGGAAGTGCAGTATATGTGATCCACGACAGGAAGAAAGGTTAGGGTTAGTCTCCAATAAATGAAATCTGTCGGATCAGAAGATGTAATATTGAAATACTGAGTTTGATAACCTGTTGGTGGAAATATTCACCTTTCCAAAGAATCAAAATTGCTTTAGCACTCCTGTCGTAAATTCCTGGCATTATGTCGCACTCATGTTCAGAGTTTTGCCTAACGACTGAACACCTAAGGGTTTGTGTCATACGTTCAAGCAGCATTTACAGCGGAGTTGTCCCTTGATAGAGCGATTTCTAAGCGTATAATGCAAGGTAGAAAAGAGAGTAGTCTGTTGGCACAGCTTCGTTGTGGAAAGACCAAATAGTTCGGCGAGTTCAGGAGAACATTGGGCCTTTCATATGTGGACACCTGCAGATGGTGTAGTTCAACAGTGGAGTCAATTGATCACCTCATTGAAGGCTTTAGTGACCGGGAGGTGAGAATGTTGAGGAGTCGGCACAATGTGTGGATAATCAAAGATCTGGACGTTGTTTTCTTTCAAGAGCTGATATCTGACTGAAGCGGGAATAATAATAAAAAATTTCTAAGCGTTCCTCCCCCCCCCGCTAACTGGCGAAACGTACAGTTGCAAAGCACGCATATTTTGCTATAACAATTGCTGAAATTAAGCGAGGTGGTGACTGTCAGATTACAATAAAATACAAATATTGTAGTTTATGAAGCGTTTAACTGATTGAATTGTAGATTTGTATGTAATTTGTTGAATTTTATTGATCCGTTTGGTGAACTCAAACCGAATGTAAATGTTCATTCTCTGGCGGCTGTTGTTGCAAACCTCTCGTTGTCAACATTTTAATATTCTGCTATCTAAACACATTTAACAAAATTAGATATGACTCTTCTACTGCACTGAATTGCTCATTTGAGTTATGTTCGCCGATAAAAATATAATTTAACTCCTCAAATACAGTCGGATGGGTCACACTGACCGGCCAGTGGTGCTCAAAGAGAAAAGATTATATGATGAAAATCTTTATCTGCTATTTTTTTTATTGTCGTTATGCCTTGCAGCATTCGTACCAGATGTAAACATGTCAGAGACTGAATCTTTGAGGTCTGCGAGATAGAAAAATCAGTGTGTCATTGTGTGTATGTGTGTATATAGGTGTTTCCATCGACTCAACTTTTAGTCGGCGAAGTACATTGCTCATTAAACAACTGGTCGGGCTCTTCAGTCAACAATAGGCAGTCTTATATCAACTTTGTTTGCTTGTTACATATTTTGCGGCGTTTACTGCCTATATGGACGAAATATTGATTTTGTGGAAATATCTGCGCCGTCTTCTTTGAGGAAAAATAGCAAATATGGGATATGACGAATTGTTTAGCCATAGTTCTTTGAAGGACAAATTTGGATGGTAACCTGACTACCCCCCCCCCCCACACACACACCTCCCCCAGATTTATACAATATCGATAGTAAACTGTAGTGTCTTTACTGCTTAAGATCGCCGTTGTTTTTATGCATTCCCATTTCTCCATAACTCTCTCTCCTTTATTCGCGTTTATCTGGCGAACTACAGTATACCTCTAACGAACCCACCCACAGGGGTGAGAGAGGTTGATGGGGGCTGCTTCTCTTCTTTCACTGAAGCATCACCTGTAGTAAATATATAAGGAAACCTTTCACATGCACACTGCAGGGGATTTTTGCAAGATGCAAGCAGCACGTATATAAAATTTTCAGACTGCATGCTGTTCGTGTTTCATTTATTGGTTTCTTCCAAAAGAGACTTAAATAAATCATGCTCATTTGTAAACAAAGTATTCGATGCATATATGCACATAATTGTGACACGACATTATCATCATATTCTACCCCGTCGTGATAACTTTGCCAAATATTTAAGACTCCCTTCCTATAGAGAGTCACAAACTCCCTAAGGGCTGCGAAGTCGACGAACAATTTTTCTTCGAAGTTTATGTTATGTGGAGGCGTTGTCGTGGTAGTGGTGGAAAGTTGTTTCTTATAATTCTACATAAATAGAAATTGGATGTACCCGCGCTATAATACAAATCACTTACGTTATAAGGCCAATTTGGTATATATGTAGAATTTTTCTGAACTTGTAGGCGGCTAGTCCTGGGGTGGCTTCTAGATAATCCCATAGTTTTCATGTCTGCCTTTTACATAAATTAGAGATTTAATTCAAGGTTAATGAGATCTACTTCTGAAGGAGATAATCACATTTTCCCTGGGGCCTGTACCACGAGGGACAACGGATAAAATTAATATCGACCTGCTGAAAATGGTATACACATTGTTTTACAAAAATTAAAACTTTGGTCACATAAAATTGAAAATGTGGTCACTAATATTCAAAAGGGGTCATTTAAACCGAAAAATTATTCAGTGAAATTGAAATCTAATCTATTCGGAATATTTCAAATTATTCTCCAACAATCAAAGCGCTTCAGTATTGCTTAGAAGAACCTTTCTTGAAGAACCAGCCTTTCTGGAGAAAGGTCTCTTTGTTGTTGTTCAGCGGGTGTCGTCAGGGAACCAGAGCTTCCACAGACACGAGTCCACCGACACGGATTCCTCTGATAGGCCGTGCTACTTGGGCATACGAAGTGTCTCAGAAGGGTTGCTAAACCTTTTAATATCACCCCTTATGAAGCTGTGTGATTAACATGCAACAGAAGGTATAGACACAAACCCTCATCCAAGCGATACCCGAACTTTCTACAGCATTATAAGCCTCAAAAAGGTGATCGCAATTTAACGAAAGGCCAACTTTTACAGAACACCATACATATGCCCAAGTCTAACCAAGATGTCCCAAAGCCTCGTGTATTCGCACCACCACTCAAGGTGGTCCCCAGGACACCGTGTGGGTAGAAGCACTGGAGGTTACACGACTGTTGTTGTTTTTTCACACCGTCCAAGACTGACCATTCTTTGCCAAACACATGCTTTAAAACAGTATTTAATTTGGAAGTCCAAAAATGTGAATCGGACATGGACATACCTGTGCAGCTTATACTGTATCTACACCAGAGGATTTGATGGTATCGGTTTGTAAAGATGCCAATTAATTTTTGAGACTATAATACCCGGTGTCACCCCTCATACCTTTCTATGGAGAAGGGCAGTGAAGAAGACCCTCTAAACATCAGTTTAATATTACGGGCAGTTGAACGTATCTCATTTTAAAACAAAAATGAGTCGATTGCATCAACCGAACGGAGAATGGTCTCGTTTGACTATACCATAGACAGTGTGATAATAATTGATGTTTAGAGATCTTGACAAAGCTGATGAATCTTGTCCTTGTCGCGCGCACTCCATTCTTATATCAACGAAGTTTCTAAGGTGATATCTGCTGTCACGGGTACCATGATTTTATTTCCGCCTTATTTCCTGATTAACACTAATGCAGGGTTTTGTCCGCAGGTAGTGCTTGACCACTCATTATGAGGCATACAATCAATACTAATCAACAAAACAGTAGTATGGGAAAGCTAAGTGTATGAAACTACTTTATTTATTTGAATTTCTATTTTGAATCACGTCAGTCAGTCCTTATATACCTATTGACTGTGGTTTAGTATCATTGACCACAATTTCAATATGAGTGACCGACTTTGAATGCGACCAAGTTTTAATTTCATTAGGAAAAAGTGTCATCTGCAGTTGTCTCCGATCTACAATGTTTTCACTTTCCTCTTATTTACCATATCTGACACCTCTGGATGGCGTCAATTTCGGTTTAGGCATAAACGCCCCAACCAGGAACCAGGACATTCTGTAAGACTGTTGTGGAGATCTTGTTATCAATGACTGTTGTCTGACGTCTTTTTTTCTTTTACAAAAATTAAATTTGTCAATGTATGCTTTTATGCCAGATACGAACAGTAGTCAGGTGCCTCATTTTTCCGGCTTAGTGTAGTGAAGAACGGACGGTAAACATCGTAGATGCAGCACTCATTTTCCACTCGAACTATCAGAATTGTATCTCTTTGTCTTTAGAACACATGTCCCCTCCCGAATTTCCCCGCTCAGCTGCTTGCTAATTGTACTTTTGTCCTGCACCATAAAATATCCCAGGATCTTTGGGCATCTTTCCATCTTTATTAGGAAACAAATGCGCGCCGAGTCGAATGTATTGTAATTTCATGGTGCGGTGAACCAGAATTTGAAACTAAAATGAAACTGGTTTAAAAAATTATCCTACTGAAGAGTATCTGCTTTCTTTCTGTCCCAACCAAATTCCTGATATAGAAAACCATTGTAAATGTTCGTTAAATTTAAATTTTCTATCTAATAAATACTTTTATTTAGTAAAACAATTTTGATAATGAAAACTTTTGATTGAGAAATATTTTTTGGGAAAGTTGAGCATAAATTCTGATTATTATAATTACTTTGCAATACATTAATTATTTTTCTGGATAGGAAAATTGACTGCATATTTTATTTATAGAAAATTATTTTTTAACTTTATTTTACCGTTTTTATTTAAACTTTGCTGCATTATATAGTAAACATTGTATGTAATAAATTATTTGTAACTAATATTTTTAAATAATGCAATGCAAATAATGCGTTAATGTTAAACTTTGAAACTAGTGAACATTTAAAATTTCTGGTTTTACTTTACTAATTCTAATAACATGAAAATAGTTAAAATATATTTTGAACTTATTTCTAGGAAGAATAATTTATGAGAAAACTCGAAATCTATATTATTAATTTCGTAACGCCGTCCATCCATGCTGTGTCACGCCTAAAAACGTGAATAACTCAAAAACGGCAAAGCGTATATGAATGTGAAATTTGGCATAAAAATCCTGTGATGGGGGAAAAATATCGTGTCAAATTTTGGCCACCGGGCATCCAACAATGCGCACGTGATTGGTGAATCTTTGTTATCTGCAGTTATCTGCTTATTGGTGACGTCACTGCCACGCTCATTCGACGGCAGACAGCCAGCAATGTACGTATGCTGTCGACTCCGAGCGCTGACGATTGACGAGCTAACTTTAATGTCAACAGCTGAAATCAATAAATTGAATAAAAATAGCTTATTGTCGCTAATCAAATCAATCCGGCAAGATTCCCAGGATTTGCCGAGAGGTGACTCTAACACTGGAGAGTGTGCGGAACATATGTGCGGAAGTAGTAAATGCCGGCAGGTCATTGAGCTTGTTGAGTTTTTCCAATGTGCTTTGTGTAATGACACATATCACAAACAGAAGGAATCCAGCGGTATTGATGCCAATATATTTGCTATATGCTCTAATATTGACCAGGTGGTGATGCTGTGCACAAAATGTAAAAAGCATGATTTAACTAGCGCATCTAATGCATCTAGTATTTTTAATACTTCTACCAAATGGAAAACGATTGTAATGATATTTTAGAGAATTTAGGCGTTTAGGTGTATATATACCGACTATATAGGATGCAGTGTGAAATAGATTTCATAAACAATAGTATCATCTCTTCTGCAATCGCCATTTTGATTATGTTTAGTCCTCACCATTCAGAAAAATCAGCTACAAATAAAAAATTGTATATGTAAATCAACAAATCAGCATTATAAAGATTATGTAAAATTTTGTCTTTAGAATAACGAATTCTAAGTGGGAAAATGAGAGCCAATCAGAAATTTAACCATTTAATGTCAATCGATCCCGACCAATTTCGGATAAAATATCCATTTCTCAAAGGGTTCCAGAGTTTCGTATTGCTTGTTTTAATTAATCAACTTTGTTAGTCTTTTCAAAACTGTTACGGATTCCTTTGAGGAATTGATATTGTATGCGAAACCTGTCGGGAAATTTTAATATTACACGTTTAAATTCGACATAGTTCTCTTATTTTCTACCTAGAAATCGGCATTATATTTGGCAAAAGTACCAACAATAAAAAAATGTTCAGACCGCACGACTGTACCTCCACGATGGAGATGTAAATTCATTGATCTATGTTTTGTCACGTCCATTATGATCCGCTAAATTTCCATATTGTGAGTTGATTGATGTCTAATATAGTTAAACCAAGTGTTTGATTATAATAAGGAAAATTGACCGTGTTCATTTAATAAATTCTAAATCTATATAACTATCTATAACTATATTTCTATATTATTTCACAAGCGAGGAATAATGTTGTTTATAAAAAATATTTTTTCTTACTTATCTGGAAATACGGCTAAAACCAGCATGATCGACAAGCGATCCCGTGACCTAGTGGGACACGAATTCGAATCATGTCCAGTACTGACGAGGGGCAATAGCCTCGAAACCGGTCTACTGGTGGATCACTTGTCGAACATGCCATTTCACAAATTCTTAAAATTCTGATTACTATAATAGTAGTATAAACATTCTATATAGTATATGAATTTAAATCTTTTCATAATTAATTTCATTTTCAATTGTATCTGTGACTTGTGAAACTTTTATTTTTATTGGTCTGTGAAATTACATAGAGGTATGATCAGGCTGGGAATAATAAGTGTCCTTCTGGTCAATGCAATGTTCTAAAATGTAAAAAAATATTTTTTTCTCTACGCTGAATAGTCGAACGGCAAACTTTCTTGAAAAATAAATAATTGATCGGCATATCAATGAGGAAGAATTTAAGTAGAATGGTTTTATGAACGGCTGGACTATGTCAACAAGCTTAACGTGGCGTAATCAGCAAAACGTGGCATTGATCGGATCGGCTTACTCCTCTGCAAGGAAGCGGGGGAAAGTTTTACATGAAATCGAGCTATCTCAAGCAGAATACTCTTTGCTACCTTTAACGGGATAGAGAAATAGGCTTGCGCAGTATAAGTCTCAGAAAACCGAACACTTCCTCTTTAGCAATCCTTTGAGTCGACTTGTAGACTACAGAGGAACTGCATGTTAAATAAAATCAGCAAATTTCAATTCCTGAGATCCTGGTGGGTAGACTGAAGTAAAAAACACAACGAAAATAAAATTAGCAAAAGCACATACAGGACAGGAGCAAATAAACCGAACAACATCTGGCGTAGTGATCTGAGCCGATAACTCGCATTAGAAAGTTTCATACTATTGTACAGTTGAAAGTCTTCTACTGTAGATAGATCATTTACATCTAGAGCAACCATCCAACAAACGATCAACTTTTGGTTTAATAACTAAGGTCATCCTTTAACGAAAAATTCTATTGTTAGGACACTGCTTCAGAATCAACGAGATCATATTCTGACAGCCCAAAAAATGGTAGGCGGTCAAGAAGAAGATCAGCAACTACCTAAGGCGACCAGGGCTGTTACAGGGTTACAGAAAAAGAAGGCCTTATCGAGTTCGTTCACAAGGAAAGCATTAAGATCTCGTCCCCGGCAGGTAGATTCACTTCATCATACCATGGTGAGCTTATCGCCATGAAGATAACCCTCAGAGAAGCTACAAACGCGCTACAATGGATCCCTAGTCATTGTAGACTCCATGGAAATGAAGTAACTGACAACGAAGCCAAGGAGGCGGCGGGCCACCCGGGGAACCTTGATGGGCCATAGGACCCTGTCCCGGTGTCTTTCAGGACGGCTAGGGCTCTCATTAAGTGAGGAAGCCAAGGATCTCATTCCGGTCCATGAGCATACTCGACAAATTTACTCGGCTGCGCCCAAACCGGCAGGCGTATCCCGACAAGCGGAGACGCTGATTGCGCTACTCAGGAGCGGGCGTTGTAAAGTGCTGTTTCGACCCGAATTTGAATCCGACTTGTCCACACTGTAGAGAGGATGAGCAGACTCAGGAGCACTGGCTCCAGTTATGCCCTGCTGACCTAGTCCGCGGCTGCGCACGTTCGGGGCAGGAGTCCCGCTTTTGTCAATGCCGACGGAAAATCGCGTGGTGGCGCCTAGTACCTGCGGGAGCTCCGGCCCCTCTGACGGGGGTGCTGCCTGATCCCATCCTAACAACGTCAGTTGGGGCTATCCGGATATGCAGTGACTTCCTTAGCGCAATCTACAATCTGTTGCTATAGGATAAACCTTGCAGACTGACCCCACCTGTCAGTATATCTGGAGCCATCTTCTTATACTCCCCGATAACGGATACGCCACCCATTTTCGTCGAAAGATCAGATGACGAAGAACCTAGACCTCAAACCGAATCAAAATCAGATTTCAAGGTACGTCAATCGTAGGTGGACTAATCAGACGGCAGAGAAAGCCAGAGACCTACAACTATTGCCTGACACCAGTGGAGGTCATATGTGAGAACCCACCCCCAGTCTTGCCAAAAAGAGCCTCACCAGGAAGGACAATTGGTGAGCTGCACCAGACACGAGTTAGGCTTATCATAGAAGAGGTTAACATTATCTGCCCGCACTCTGAAGCTGCGTAGCTCCCTTAGGCACCTTCTCGTACAGTGTGCGACCTGGACAAATCATAGCGACAATCTGTGGGACACCTTCCCCCAACCACAAATTATATTCCAGAGTGATGTGCCTGTGATCATGGTCCTTCTTCATCTTCTTTACCGCCGGACTGAGCCCTGGATGAAGGCCAGGTATGCCTTCGGCGTTCTGGTGGAGGGTAGCCACAGGTCTCACAGTTGGTGGAGGTGTTGTCCAGGAGTCCTTGGAGGTCTGCCGTAAATGTATATTTTTCAGCGCGCATGGACTTGGTGTATTGTTGTGCGCTCTTTCCGTGCCAGGGTGGAGGCGATCTCTTAAGAGAGAGCGAAGCCGGATGTAACCTTCCAGTGCCAGAGTGTGGCGGACGGGTCGTCCTTGTCCGGTTGTGCGCAGCGGATGTTCCTCCAGGAGACTTCTCTTGTTCTTAGGATGGCAGATTTGGCAGAGTTGGTCCTCGAGAGGATCGGCCGTCTATAGGCCTGTGCGACAGGAACGGAAAGGAGAGGAAAAAGAAGAATAGATGACCTAGAACTACTAGAAGTGTATCGGGATCAGTGCAGGAGCATAGTAAGGGTTCTACGGAATGAAAATAATGATGACGTTTATCTTTTATTACTCCCTAGTATTTCCCGTTAGGTAGAATTAGATAACCGTGTGCCTTGTTTGGACTTCGATATGGAGATTACGGTTTATCCACTTTATAGTGGATTCCAACCATTTGTCTCTACTCGGTATCATCGACCTTTAGGCGTGAAACCCCGCGTATGTAAATATTTTTTCAGCTGGTATCGATCATGAATCCTCTTTGGAGACACTTCGCAGATGTGCCAGCAGGGATGTTATCTTTTCCAGATTATCTCTTAGTGATTGCTTCGAATATGTGTGCATATGTTCACCTTTGTGGCGTTAATCGGTATAGAATGTAAAATCCGAAATGTAATTGGAGCGCTTAAGAAGTGAACTGTTCAAATGGGATTTTTAAAGTGAGCAAAATTACAAAATTACATTTTTGAAACGTAAAACAAAAGAAAGAGTATCCAGAGAGCTTAGATATTAAGGACTGGTAAACAAAAAATTTCGCTTGTCTAACAATGCCTTGGTATTATATTGAATAGTGGCGGATGCTGTGTTCTATAGCCGTTTATTGAACTGCCAAGTGAACTGGTTCGCACTGAGAAGTTACACTCATCACATAATCCCTCCTCCCGGAAGCCGAGTCTTCATCGATGCTAAGTTGCCCACCCTCCTCTTCCCACCAGAGCCAGCCAATAATGAGAAGCGAAATTTACTCTTCGGCAGACCTCTTCCCCCGCGCGGTTGGCAGGAAACATTATAAGTAGTCCCAAAGATAAGCCAAGTCTCTTACCTTCCTTCCTGTTTTGATTGAAATCCATGCTCACGTTTGCTCGCGTTCGATTGCGCCCGCTCTCTGCTTACTCTCGCTCGCTCTCCTTCTTTCTATGAACTTTTATTAATCAATCTGGTGTCAGCCTCCCCCCACTTGACTGCTGTGGGAGGCAAACCTGGGCGTGTACTCTCAGAATTTCACATCAATAACTATATATGCTCAACCACATCCGTCCATTATTTTGGTCTATTGATCCAGCGAAATGGGATTCTCTCTTCCCCTCCAGCCAGAGCTACCTGCCTACCTACCTGCATAGTGACCGACCACATTTCGCTGGATGTCTGTCTGGATTGAACAACTCGACCGAAGTTCCATTTATTGTAGATCTGTATACCATACCACCCTTCGCTTCTCCTCTTCTTTTGAATAAAGCAGAGTCAAGATAGTGGCATTGTTTATTAGTGACCGGTTAGTCCCTATTTGTCGATCGTCTGTTTCATCAGATAAAGTTATTATTTCTGTGCTTTTATTCACATATATATATATATACCATTCTCCTTTTTGCGCTTTTACCAGACTCATCATCTCTCTGAGAGAAGCACTGGTGTCTGTCAATGAACAACTGTAAACATAGATCAATACTACCTGTTCAATTATGTGGAACGCGTTACTTTATCGCAATAAATATATACAGGCTTGTTGTGGTTTTAGTGTTCTTGATCTTTGAGTGCTTGGAAGATTTTGGTTAGTAGCTTTCTGTATTTTCTGGTACTGTTATTCTTGTGGGGGTTGTTGGTTGTTGTTGTTGCGGGTACGCATCAGATTCTGACAGGGCAGTCCGATTTAAACCCAAATGGTCTCTTTTGGCTGCCATCCAACTGCACAGGATCAGACTGCCCAATCAGATTCTGCGCTACCAACATGACACCTTCTGGCCAGGTGCAGTCCGATTCGGTAGACTCTTCGCACCATCTCAGAGAGATGTCCCAGGATCGCCTGTGCGTCGAGGCACGAGCGGCAGCCTACCTCAGATCCACAAACTGAGAAGTGGTCAAATGAGGGCCAGACTCTAGAGGAATGAACGACCATCTCATCGATGTGTAAAATATATTATGGCATTATAAAATGTCATACTATAGTCAGAACAGCGCAACGGACGGCCAAGGAGCACGTGAAAACATAATTTAATATCGCCTCCTTAATTATCAAGGGTTACGTACATTATTTTGCATCCTTGAATAGCCAAGACGGAAAACTTAAATCTGAATCGGATTATTGTTGTTGTTGAAATGCTTCAGATTATGGGAAGGGTCGTCCGACTTAAACCAAAATTGCATTCCCACTTTTGGTAGATGATAGAAAATGTCCTCCGACAAATGTCTTGTGACTGTTTTCCTTCAGGCTTATTGAATTCTGATCATTTCAAAATTTTATTCTCTCCTTTCTGTAAGAATCTGTTTGACAAGCGTGTGACAATCCTCCTCTCTGTGCAAGTGTTACTTTACCTTGCTTCGTTCGCAGCCACTACCACTGTGTTGGCAGTAATTTAATGTTTCTTATCGCTAAACCCAACTATTCCCACATTCTCATACGCGACGTTCTCTTGTCACTCTGAATGGTACATCACTGTTGCAAAAACAAAAGCCCTTTCTCTGTATTGATCCCTGCCATACAGCCTGCACACTTTCTCTTCCAGAATAATGAATTCTGTCATCACTTTTGAGGTAGTAGTCAAGTGTGTGTGTTTTAATCGCTGAAACATCGCGCGGTAAATTGCGCTGCTTATTGCGACAAATACGAATGTGGAGTTTAAAGTAAAAAATAAACATTTTGACGTGGTAAGGTGTGGTAACACCGTGTAAAATATAAAGGGATATAAGCTATAGACCGCCTGCTAGAAACGGTTACGAGGATTTACGGGTGACCTAAAACGTGAGTCTCTAGAACTGATTGCCTGATTACCTCTCAACCGGAAGAAAATAGTCGGGAGAGCAATTCCATGTCAATGGTGATGATATCCAACGTTTTTGTTCTTTTGTTTGCTCACAAAACGCGGACTTTCAAAGAGACCTGAAATGTATTAGCATATATGTACATAGATTCGTTATTTTATGGACTCTCGTAAGGAACTTTGTGGTATCATGCAAAGATTTGGTATTGGAAGCACAAAGATTTATCTTGTTTGAATGAAAAGTATAGTAGGTGTTAGACAAGGCTGTATTCCCTTCCCGAAATTGTCCAACCACTTCCTTAAGAAAATATAATAGAGGACTCATTTTGGGGCTTCATGGGAGGAATTTGCAGGTTACATTGATTTACTTTCCAAAACGAAGAAGAGGCATCTCGGCGATATGGCGTGGAAATCAGTGCAGAGAAAAGAAAACAGGTCAATGTCTCCATGGAAAGAAACACCTTTGAACAAGTAGAAAACTTTAAGTACCCGGAATCAACAATAAGATGGAATATGAGCAGTACCGTACAAGTGAGATCAAAACAGGCATTGGACACACCTTAGCCATATTGGACAAGCTTTGAAATTCGAAAAGTGTTAAATTTTCCACAAAATTTAAGCTACTAAAACGCCTAGGTAATTCAGTCTTTCTATTCGGATGTTAGAGCTCGAACCTATAAAATAAATCAACAAAGAGTTTAGAAGCTTTCGAGATGAAGACCTACAGAAGACTCCTGGCTATGATGTAGAGAAGTAGATGTATTTTAGTTAAAAGTAAAATTCCAACAACTCTCGTCTATCAAGAGTACACATTGATATACCGTTGCTTTGTTTATTTATGGAAAAAACTCTCTTTATTTCTCCATATGATGTCGCTGCTGCAAGTCTGGCCTGATGTTCTGATGAAGTACTTTGCCTTTCGGGTCTGGCTCCTCCTGTTACCACGCACCATTATCGACCTGGTGCGGTTGGGAGAGCGAGCGGATTCACACCTGGTCTTGTCTGACAGTCATCCTTCCCTTTCTCCGATGTCTTGGAGCTAGCCTGGCTACGAGTGCCATATCGGAAAGCAGCATAACGAGCGAGATTCACTAAAGAGGATGCTAGTAGAAATATGTTAACATTTTAAAATTCTTGAAATGATTCTCAACACCGCACCGAACAGATTATAGCGTTCTCTTTTTGTATATATAATCCCGCAGTTTTTCTGTTAATAAGTTAAAAGGACAACTTTGATGCTTGTCTCAATTAGTTTCGCTGGAGGTCATTAGAACTAATTGGAACATAAATATGCACTTCTAAGACTACTGTATCTCAGGTAAAATTATATTATCACATAATTATTGTAAAACTTGCTCAAAAAGTTGGTATGTTATCTAATTAATTTCCTCCTAAATAATACATGTTTAGTTTGTATACCAAAATTAAATGCCAGCTCAGCAAATATTGCCAACAAATTTGGTCGATAGACCGGAGAACCAAAATAATATTTACTATCTTCATGAAAAAACAGAATGCGTTTTAATGTTTATTGTGTTGGCATAGAAACGATGTTGTAGGATTTTGTAAACAACTGTATGAAACGAAAAGAAGAGAAGATGGCCGCGTATCCGGTTATTCAGAATAGATAAATATAAAAAAGAATGTTATTTCTCGGATACTAGTGTTTAATATAAAATTTACTCAACGTTTCAGTATAGAGTACCTTTGCCAAGAGAGTAAAATACAAGAGTGAAAAACTTGTATGAAAAACTGTAAGCCATTTAAAAATTCGCCGAGAATTTGAGACATTGTTAGAAAGGTTTTCTATTCGGTTGCTATAGAAATGATGAGAAAATGAAACTATATTCTTTTCTTGTGGAAAGGGAAACAACACAAAGCTTGAAATGAAAGGTATTTGGAATATCAAACTTTTTAGAGTATGAAACAAATTGAAAAAACATTTCTTCTGTTGCAATCTCAACTGGATGTCCACGGCTAAATTTCTACCTCCAAGGGCATCCTTGTCTCCTGTGAATAATTCTCTTCCATTAGAAAAAATAGTTGTTAATCCAAAAAATACAATTATTAATGATAAATCGTTTTTCAAGGACGACCTTTTGATTGATAGAAGTCAGTAACCGTAATAAAAAATAAGGATAAGAAAATAAAGAACAACGTTTAATTATTACAACTACACTCTATTTGAATATCACGCACGATCACGTAAAATAAAATAGGCGTGATTTTAGACCGCTATCAGGTTTCTACTCTCGCAATAGCGCGATTTCAGGGAGACATACGACAAAGTTTGTCTTTAGAGTGAAATAAAATCTCACAAGAAGTCGTTATGGTGTGCGAGTAGTTACTTTTAATTCACTTGATTCGAGCGTGACATTATAATTACACTACAATTATCCACTTTCTGTCAACACCTAACAAATATTTATATATGAGCAGACTATTTTGCAACAAAATGATTTTCGCTCATTTCATATGATGTTCTCTTATCATCAGCGCGCGATTACTTTTAATAATTTTATTTGTATTATAGTGACAAATGGAAGTTATAGTCTGAAACTCCGTTGTCAAGTTTAAATCTATTTAACAGTTCATTTTGTTTACCGGTTTTGTTGATCAGTTGCCATAGCGGTTGATTGTCATTTCTCGTCCTAAGTGCATACATTGTATGTGAATTATGGCGTTGCTGTCGTTTTTTCTACCGGCAAATCTCCTGTCTTACATGAGGGACTCTTGCAAATGCTCGCATAAATTCATTCGTCTTTCTTTAACATCTTCAAAAGCAGGTTATATTTCCTTAATAGTTTTGGGAAATCAACTTCAACTAACCGCCTTTATTGCTATAAGATATATCGCGCTATTCTGTCGAGTGTACTGCTTTTTGTCAAGCAGGTTCACGTTTATAGTATCCATGTTCTCCACGCCGTTCGATATCTGCTTTATCTTTTAGATTCTTATATGAATCTGTATTTAATTCTGTTAACATGCCTTTTCTTGGCTTTCCTCGTCCATTTTTTCCACGAAATCGTCCTTCGATGATTGTTGTATTGGGTATCTTTTTTTAAGATGTGACCTATCCAGTTCTTCTTCCGTTTCAATACAGTCTGAAGTAAATTATGTCTTTCTTTTATCTCTTCTAATACTTTTCCGTTGATTTTCTCGATCCTGCCATGATATTCTCTACATTCATCTCCATATCCACATTTCGAATGCTTCTATCTTCGTCTTATTACTTTCTTGGAGTGCCCATTTTCTGATCCATACACTCCATATTATTGATTTGGCAATTAGCTTCCTTATTTCTGTGTTTAACCCTTTGGTGAGTAATTCTCTTCGTTTTCAACAAAGGCTTGCTTAGCTACGGCAATTCTTGTTCTTATTTCCTGATGTCATCTACCATCCGATGTGATAACTGCACTTTGGTATTAGAAGCTTTTCACTTGTTCTAATTCTTTATTTCTAATTTTATAGTCATCTTATCACATCCCTATTTCGAGATTCGCATTATTTTTGCTTTCTTTATATTGATTTTCATATTGTATTTTGCAGCTGTGCTATTGAGGTTGTCTAATATACGTAGTGTTTGTAGTCCCTTTTCTGTATTTAAATGGCCTGTATGTTATTGTAGGTATGGAACTACATAATGCATGAGTTCAAAACATTCACCCACAGGAGGTTTTCATTTCCCAGTAAACTCAAAACCGGATCTCATAGTCTAATTATGGCCGTTTAATGACACCGTCGGCTGCACACCATGTGTAAGGACTAAGGGTGAATAGATACATTGGTTGTCAGCATCAGAAGAAAGAGCAGAATTGTTTTTGAAATTAATTACTTTGCAGTTGAAAGTTTAGTCTTCCATATCATATAATAAGCGCTTTATAGTTATTGATTGTATTGGGAGAAAAATTTAGCTTATAGAAATTGGAAACGTTTTGGGATGAGCTTTGTCTTAGTCGATTTCCTAAAATATATAATGTACAGAAAAATGTTTAATAATCATTTTACTATATTTGGGTTTGATAGACCAACATGTTCCTATAAGGTGTTTTTGAAGCATTTTTGTTGACTATTTCTAACCGATTCGTGCATGTGTTTTTCATTAATTATACAAATCGAATTAAGCATAAAAAACAGATAGATGTCAGTCCTGTATTTTAGATTCCTTCCGTTCCATTGAAGCTATAAGTTATGTCATTCACACACACAACAAAAATGACAAATTGTCTGTCAATTCATACCACAATGAAATTTGACGCATTTCTTTCAAGAGAAGAACAGTGAAACAACACACGCTTTCTCTCTTTTTCTATTCATATCTTGAGTTTTATTTTCCAGGAAAAATGCAAATAGAATAAAAGAAGAATAAATTCACCTCTAGCAATCTGAATTGTCAAGGAAACTCACAGTGTTCCACATAGAGAAACAATCTACGGCATTGGAACACTTGTAAAATAGCGTGTTATAAACTTTATTCATTTCCTGATTCAGTCTGCGATAAATCATTTTGCTACAGTTTTCATTTGCTTTTGGGTTAGATTTTCTAGTCGAAATCTATCTCTTTGTATGCAAGAGAACTATATAGATATTTTACGGTTTGCTAAAATTCAGAATTTGATATAATTTATACCAGGTAAGCCAAAATATCGGTCGGAAACTAAATGCCTATAACTTTTTTTCTGTGTTATATATGTTTCTAAAATATTGCAGGCTTATAGTAAACATTTATAACTTTTAATTCAAATTTTTAATTAAACACTGATACACTGTAAAATTTAAAAGAGTAATTTTACTCTTTCAAAAACATTTTTACACATTTTATGAGTAAAATTGTGATATATTATTTGATCAATGGGTAAATTTACTCTTTCGGTGGTAAAATAACTCTTTCATAAAAATAAAGTACTCATTCATCTGAAAG
>JAUYWV010148590.1:0-10205 GCA_032274565.1 Nematoplana nigrocapitula
TTTTTTGTAAAACTGTTTTTTGTTGATTTGAGCCCAGGTGGCAAATAAAAAGTTTATTATTATTATTATTATTACTTATTGAAGCCCCCTCGTATTAGGGATTTTCATAAAGGATCGGAAAGACAGGCATCTCCGTCGCGCATGCACGGGGGCCCCGAAAGTCCCGTATTATAGTTAAACGCGCTCAAAATATCCTTAGCGTGGAAATATAGTGTGGAAAATATTTAACAGATTGACAGAAATTGTTCAAACATTCTAACATTGGGTTTTGAATTGTAGAATTTATGCGAACAAACCGCAGAGCAGAAATCACAAAACACGGACATTACTGTAGATCTTGTAATTGTATCCATCCGTCAGTCAGCCAGTCAGATGTGCCTTCTCCTTGCGGAAGTTGGAGATCAAGAATTTCCACTTCCACCGGTTTTTTGATTATCTTCTTCTTCGCCTACTCAACGATTAGCACTTCCGTGCTATATATCGTCTGGAATACCAGAGATGCGTGGGAACCGCAGCAGTTCCTTCTCGCTCTGAAGCTCCACTTCGCTCAGATTCGGCCCGAAAACCTTCAGCCGCGCAGGTAACAGGTTGGAGCAACGCTTCAGCACGTGGTCCAGGTCTCCTTTTTCTTCGTTGCACCTCCGGCAGGTGTCGTCTTCCACTTTCCCGATTTTCTGCCTGTAGGTGTCAAGGGCGTACCACCGCATCGTTCTCCAGAAACTCTTCATTTCCACCTCACCTCTAAGACATTCTCGTTGCTGACCTTTTGGAACCACTTCACAATGTCCACATTTCGGTCGCCTCTATTCTTCCCTCCATAGCCTTTGCAATCGTCCAAGCCTCACATCCGTACATTAAAACTGACCACGCGTATGTTTTAAAAAGTCGAAGCCTTATCTTCATTATTACTTTAGATGACCATACGATTTGCGCCTTTGTGTTAAAAATTACATGACCCATTCCAATTCTTTTCCTAATCTCAAATTCTCATCTTCCGTCATCAGTTACTATTCTGCTTAACTATATAGCCTTGTTTCAACTGGCTCTATTTCCTTGTTCTGAACTTTAATATGTAACTTTGGACGACTATCTTCAGCACTTGCTACCATTCCTTTCGTTTTCTTTGTTCCGTTTTTAATCCAATCTTTCCCCATCATTCTTCGTAGTTCTTCTTCGCTGTTTCCCAGTTCTGTCGTATCATCTGCGTTCATTGATTTTTTCATCATACAAGTTAAACAGTGATGGTGACAATACGCCTCCCTGTCTAACGCCCCGCCCCCAATTAATCTGTATACTATTAGTGTAGCTTTCGTCGATTTTCACTTTTGCTTCTTGTTCCCAGTATAGATTCTGAATAATTCCTTGATCTTTGCCTTCAATATTAATCGTTTTTTAACATTTTGCACAAATCTGCATGCATTAGTTTATCGAAGGTTTTCTCATAATCTATGAACCACCCAATTACTAAGATTTTCGATTATTTTCAAAAATTGATCACTATTAAAATTTTGGACTGTTTTCCCATATGGCGTGGCACTTCTAAACACCCTGTATATATAACGCAAAACTAGTATACCGCTAAGTGATGGGTTTCAACCTCAAAGTATTTCTATTGTAGATGCAATTTTATTTTTTAAAGGGACATCAAGACCACATCAAATGAATTTAGATATTGAAAACGAAAGCGTTGCCATGGCGACGTAAGAGTAGGCGGGGTTGTTTAGTCGCAAAGTGTGCAAAGTCTGTAAGTGTTTACACCACCGCATTGCCAGACCAAACTGACAGAGATGGAATTAGAGATGATAGCAGAGAGGACGGAAAGCCAAACACGACAGGAGCAGTTAGCCCAGTCTGTGGACAAGAAAAGCCACTCTGAAAATTTCAAAACCAACACGACGCTCACTGTCGTCTGCACCGAATATGCGTCTGTGTGTGTGTGTGTGTGTGTGTGTGTGTGTGTGTGTGTGTGTGTGTGTGTGTGTGTGTGTGTGTGTGTGTGTGTGTTTGAATCGTTCGCGCGCGAATAGTGCTGATGAATATTGTCGGAGTAAGTAGCTAATCCTCCGTCATTTTAACAACGTCTCCGAGTCCTCCAGTCCAGGAAAAGACCATCAGTTCGGGATTACGGTACGGAGGAACAAGAATTTTACTCCACAGGCATTGTTCATTCATTCTTCCAGTTATCTGAGTCGCGAGAGGCGATTTGTGTTGCCTTGCCGCCGAAGGCAACAGCACGTCGACACTACGCCTGCCTTGTGCTATTGCCGTTTAGATGCCCGATTAAAATTTCCCTTGAGACAAACGACGACGAGGAGGAGGGGAGATATAGGGGTGCTAGCTAAGGGCTGTAGCCATAGAACCATACCACAATCTCACAACCTCTTTTCTCGGCAATCTGCCAGGTCTGTCACGCGCGATTTTTAACTCCGATAAATATGGCCGCACACTCCTAATGACTGGCGTGTCAGTCAAATAATCGTTTTCTCTGGGTTTCGCAAATAATTTCAATTTGATTTCGGAGCGATAGTCTTTCTCTATTTTTTTATTTATAGCAACTGGTTGGATGGATAAAAGAGAAAGCAGGAAAGAGAGAGTAGAATTTTTTTTTATTCTAATTTTATCAAAGGTATGGCACGAATGCGTTGCTCTTTGTTAAACATTTTCTTCAGAAAATCTGGCTGGCAAAATCAAAAAAGTAAAACAAATCAAATTGTTATCAAAAGAACAGATATGGTTCGGTTTGCCATAAATTTACTAATTAATAACTGTTCTTGACCATCAACACCTGCGACTATATCGATTTACAAAAAAATAGGCTATTTTGCCGGGAGGCAAAAAGTACACATTTACTAAAAAAATTAAATTCGATAATTAAATATTGTCTTATTCGAGAGTGCAGAAACGTTCTATGCGACAGAACATTCCACTTTTATGAACGAAAAAACACTTGCTCTGATAAATTATACAGAAATCATTCTACAGATACCTCCGCTTATACGAAATTTTCAGAGGGCCCAGTCAGATTTTTTCTATATAAATCAAATTCCATATATCCGAATGAATATCCGGTATTCTTTCACGCACATTTAACATTAATCCAAATATACGTATTGATGCCAGCAAGTTTTATTGGACAAATCACTGTTTACATGGTAGCCGATAACGGCCATCAATTTACGTACTTCTCCCCAAGTCGCATTACAAATTATGCAGTTCCACTACGAATATTGCTTCACCCGGGGAAATATAGCCGAACCCCGGGGATGCAGACAGGATGTAATGGGGAATGAAGGCCTTACACAAATTGTAGCAGTGTTACAAATTCTGATATCCATTTTTTAGCGTACCAGTGGCCGGCTGCAGCTACGCATGCAAGTGTAGTTATGAATAAATCATAAAGCGCTTAGCTGCTTTGCGGTGTGCGTTGTATCTAAAGCACAACGAGCTGAAGTTGAGTATCAGTTGGTGTGCAGCGTGTTTCTGGCGTACGTTCAAAAGCTCGCTCCGGCAGTGTCCGCCCACTTGCTTGCATAATCTTGATTGCAAAGTGAAAGAGAAAATCAATAGATCAGCTAGATAGCCTGTGTGTGAGTGAGTCATCGCTGGCTCGCGCTCTCTCTCTGTCAGCAAACTGACCAATCAGACGACGTGTTCTAAGGGTACCCGACCTACCCAGGAATCACGTAGCTTGCTTAATAATATAGAGCAACGCAAATGGTTCTCATATTCCATTGTATACAGTACTGTATATATACAACTATATATGGAATCAAGACTTTTTTGTGTCATCAGAGCTGAAATAGCACGCAAACATGAACAGTTAGTTAGAAGAGTCTATTCTTGCGTGGTATATTTTCTAAATGGGTTACTGAAAAATGGAACGACTGTTTTACATACAGTTTTTAAGGTTCGAGCAAAGGAAATAATGACGGCAAAACCGCTCTGTGAATATGCATACAATTATCCCCACTGAAGTTTTCAGAACTGCTCCACTGCCTGAACCGGTGGATATTGGAAACTATGGAAAATTGACAAAAGGTTCGACAAGATATCCACAAGCAGATCACTAGAGTACGGGTTCCTATCCTTCCCAGTACTGATGAAAGGCAATATCCCGAAACCGGTCTGTTGGTGGATATTTTGTCGAATACACCCTTTCTCAAAAGCAAATTCCAATTTCAAACTGACACTAATTGTGAACAAATAAATGCAGAAAGTTTTAAGCATAAAAGTAGAAAGCTTTAAATACTTGAGATCAGGAATAAAAAAGAATATGAGCAGTACAAGTGAGGACTTGTAGCCAGCACATTAGCCAGACGGGGCGAGCTTTGGAATTCGAGAAGTGGTCAACTGTACACAAAGATTATGTTTGAAAAAGGATCACAGAAGGAAATCACGGGGAAAAACAGATAGAAGACGCATAACAACCATAAGAAAGAAGCAAACTGCAGTTTTTTGGTCATCAAATCAAAGTTGTTCGCATAACAAAAGAGTACTGTAAACGAAAATAGAAAGATCAGGAAGAAACTGGTGTGATAATTTGAAAGAATGGAGCCGCTGTTGATGTATAGGAGTACCTGCAACGGCTATGTTTTAAAGAAGAAGAAATAGAATATTTTTCGGAATTCAAATTATATTTTTCGAATTTAGATGATTGAATAGCTTCAAACATAAAAATTTGAATTTGCAGCAAATCTACATGGGCGGTTGGTTGGTTTGTTATCGTGCATCGAATTAGGTTAAACTTTCCGAATCATTTATAATTTCTTGGTCAGGGCGTGTACCGCGACTGGCATATGGCAAGCTAGCTGTAGTTATTCAAAATTCTGATAACAGTTATTAGTACGAATCCTCATACACACTATAAGTCCTTATATCGTGTGGAGTAGGAGAAAGCGAATCATGTCATTTGTGAGTGAACTGTTATCCTCGCTGGAAAACGTCAAAATGTTTTGAGAAATTGTATAGAAAGAGTCAAGAGAGAGAGTCTTCTCCTCACTCCGCTTCCCTCCCTTCTTCTTTCCATTCTCCTTTGGTTCGAAGATCAATCAGACAAGCTATAGAGGAAGCAGATTTATCCAGGGTAGAGTCTTACCGTCTGTCTGACTGCCAATTTGCCCAGCTTCACTGTGAGTCTGATAGTGGTACACTCTGCAAATCGGTCAGGACTGACTACTAACAGCGACTGCCTTCTTTCTTCTTAAATTGTCTCCCATCAACAATTGCAATGGCGGAGCTACTGTACTATACTGAAGGCGAAGATCGATAAGGCTAGACTTTGTACATTGTATCGCGAGTATCCACAAAAAATGAAAGAGTACATTATCCCACGAGTAATCAACGAAGGTTAGTAAAAAAGCGGAAAAATTTGCAAGCGAAAATAGTTTATTAGATTAGTTGATGTAATTTCTCAACGGATGACCACACTTTGCACTCACTGGATGAAACGGGGAAATCAACTAGTAGAAACAGAAAACAGAAAAATATGTTTAAATGTGTGTTTATCATTTTTGCATAGTTGGTAAGCAATAGCTATAATGACAATTTATTTGTTTGCTGATTTGTCGGACGACTTGGTTCACGTACCGCTAAGCATTGACCCCTTTCCCTTAACCCACGTCGTTGAAATTGAAGACAGCGGGTACAATAGGCCGCCCCAAATCATAATACTGTCTTCATCCCAGTGCAGTGATCTCTTTCCTCGCTGTTGGCTGAAGGAGACCTTCTTTCAATCGTCTTTGCGCCAGGTCACGTGATTTTGGGCAAAGATCAGCCTGGCATGTCCAATGTGAGTTGTCAGGAAGATGCTCTAACTTTGATTTACAACTACGAATTATTATTGGGATAAACTTCTACACCTACTTACACCAGCACCAGCACGAGATGGGTTGATTTGAGAGAAAAATAAATGATGCATGCTTTTGAAAGTTACTCAAATCAAGATTTAATATTTCCACACACAGAACACTTCACGAAAACGCTCATCGATTTGTTTAATTTGTGCTGACTTCGATAATAATTCATGTGAAACTATATGTCGTAACACAGTAATTACCATAAAAAATTATGATTAAACGTTACATAAAACTGTATATCAAAGTCGGTCAACTAAAACTACACTGTTTTAGGCTGTCGCGTCAGTACGTACAGCAGTACGAAACACGCGGGGAGGAAGCGTTCTGCTTTACAACCCCGCGTGAACACTCAAATTTGAACACCACTACATCCAGTTCGGCTAGACTTGTTCATGTTTGGTTGGTTGGATAAATTAGAGTAAAAAAATAAGCTGCACTGGAATGCAACAACTTCAAAGTATGCAATTTATCATAGGTATTTGTTTTGGTGGGAAAACCTTGTTGACCTTTCGCGATAATTTTTTCATATCTGAAATAATTGGAAAAATAAAAAGCCCCCATAACGAATTCGCATTCTATATACGGCTCCGGTGTAATTGCATTATAGTTGGAAACATCAAAGTACGCCCTGGTGTACCGCCTCTATTTCACTACTGGCTGCACTCAGTGTGGAATTTGAGGAATGTGGCCGCGGACTTGCATTCAGCAACACTTTCTCTTGTGATAAATTGAATTTAAAGCTATATAAGTATATAAGTGCCTCGTGGTTTTTTAGAATAACTTATATAAATAGAAGTGAGAAATGTACAACAGTAACCGAATTAGAAACTGATTAATTTCTATACATAAATAGCTCAGGCGTTCACTTGTTATTCTCTGCTCGGGGGGGATATGGATGTAAATTGTTTAATTTTTGACGCTAAGATCCGAAAGTTCTTTTCACATGCTTCTAAAACTTCTCAGTTAAGAGTGTTACGGCAGGTCTTTGGCTGTTGCGCCAGACAAATGTTAAAATCTGTTTCATCCATAAAAAAATGTTCTTCCATGTCTTGAGAGATCGAACTCAGTAGTTACGTTACATATTGATTTCTTTTTCCCTTGTTGATGACAGTACAGTATTAATCACTATATATACGGGAAAGCTGCATACTTTCTTGAGTGTTACGGGTCTTCCCTTCAAATAATTAAATATAGTAAATTTAGTAATGCATGCATTTTACATCAAACTGAGCGGAGAGCCTGGATGATTTTTTCACCACGTGACATTTTATTATCACTTTCAATCCGCAATGAATAATGTTCACCATTTACAGTAGGTGTAAAAACGATAAATACAACTACAAAGCAATTCGCAATTTGAAATTGGAATGATGACTTCATACAGGGGGCCAAACAACAAAGCGCAAATTTCAGTTAGAAAGAAAAAGTACTTGTTTATTAAATATACCCACTAAAACAAACAACAGGCTGTAACAAACTCGTTGAATTATACCTATATACAAAGTTGTTCAGAGATGTTCAAAGTTTCATTTCTTTGAATAATAATTAAACGCCAGAATGAGCGAATTTATCGACAGAACATAAATAAAACCAGTGATGATCTCCTTGTCCAAAGAGACACGCAACTGCCCTCTCTTCTTTGGTACAGGAAATCAAAGTTGTATTTCGTTGAAGGTTATGCCGACGGTTCTAGAGGATCTTCCTGCTTACACTAACGGAAGAAGAAGACAGTGAACCAAAGTGATATTAATGATGTCAAATAAATTAATAATCTGATTGATCTGAAGAACGTGCTCAATGAAGCCTGGGGACCCATTTCAATTGACGTCATTTGAAATGCGACTTCCGCTTGGATCCGACACTTGCATAAATGTGTTGAAGCTCAGTGGCACAGTTTGAACATTGCTGAACAATTTTGTAGGTATATGTCAACGATTGGGTTACAGCTTGTGTTTGTTTTATACGTAATATTTAATGAACAATTATTATTTCTTTCTAGGTGCAATTTGCGGTTTTTGTTGGGAACCTAATGAATTTTGAAATGGTCAGAGAGATGGATACTCTGATGTCAACAGAGATGCGTCTGCGACAAATTGGACTTTGAATTGATAAGTTGCGTACTGTGTTTCTTTAATATTTAATGCCATACTGTGGTTAAAAATTATCATCTGAGAGAGCAATATGGCCAAAATCAGTTCTACGGCAGAAAGAAAAAATGACAAAGAGGGAACAGCGTCATGTTTGTGGTGAAAAAAACAGATCCTGTGAAAGAGTTAAAGATAAATTCAATTTACCGGTATCTCGAATTCGGACAACAACTTTAAGTCCTTATGGAGAAGAGAAAGACACATAAAGAGAAAGTAGATTGACTTGGGCAAGAAACAAAGTTGCTTGGAGTCTCAAGAAAGGAGTGGTGTGGTATTTAGTGATGAAAAATGTTAATCTCCACGGACTTAATGGATCTGCCAAAATTTGACACGATATTTTCCCCCCATCAACGGATTTTTGTGCCAAATTTCACATTCATACGCTCTGCCGTTTTTGAGTTATTCACGTTTTTAGGCGTGACACATCGTGGATGGACGGACGTTACGAAATTAATAATATAGATAGATTTACACTTGTGTACACAGGCACACGTCTGTGTAAATTAGGTTACGCAGGCCTGTGTTTACAGAGCATTGTGAACCGGACTTAAAGGAAATGACGTCTGACAGAAGTCTGTAAAAATTATGGATACCACAAAGTGTAATAAGATATAGAACTAGTAGACGGTGATGAATAACACAAAGCAAATACTTTCAGTCTAGAAAAATAAAAATCTGACAACATTTTAATCAGTTTTCAAATGTGTTTATCAAAAGAGTTGATAATATCACTGCGTTTGCATCAACGGCAAAACTATTCGAAATGTGTTCAGGACATTGGTCAAAATATCCAACATTCTCTGGTGGTTTTCTTCAATAATTTTGTCCAAAGGAATTCGACGGCCAACACAATGAATCCCAACAGATAAAGGCTCAAAGTGAGGGTCACCACTCCGCCAATACCGTCGAAAGCTATCGGAGGTGCAGCTGAACTGGGTTGATTGGCATCACACGAGACTGAATCGCCTTGAAAATAGTAATTGTACCACTTTTTGATCAAACCGCTCTCTTCCAGTTTTTTTAAGCTGCAATAAAAGTAACACTTGAAAATGTACATATTTTATAAACATATTATATACTTCACTTAACGCGTATTCTAACATTGGTACATATGTACAATTGAGCATAGTAATATACTCACAACAAGTCACTCGTAATAATTAGGAAAATACTTGTTTATATCCCTATATGAGAGGACATGAGCGCTCAAAGCACTATATTTTCCACATTAGTTGATCAATTTAGTGTTTTGAGGGATATCAATTAATATGATCTCTAATTTTTTTATAACTCTGTAATGCTGATTTTAGCCAGTTTTTACACAAACACAAGATATAAGACAATTTAAATTTTATCTCGATTTTTTTAAAATGTTGTATTCGGTCAAATGTTCCATGAAAAAAAAACATTTTCAATATTGAGTCAGGAGGAGCTCAGTCTGTTGTCACTAACTCTGATTATGACCCTATCTCTGGGGGATCAGGGTTGAGCCTAATGGAAGAATTGTGAAGAACAACGCATGCAACGATCACAGACAACTCTGACCCCAAACAGGGAAATCCTTTGTCACAGAGAAGAATGAAACATGAGGTATCATCAGCTAATAGCAGTGCATGCTTGAGTGCGTCAGCCAATGAGAAAATAGCTTTTGATAACAGTTGGGACTAGCTAATCCGGATAGTTTCTGCGAAACCAACTTAGCCCGGAGTGCTATCTAGTCCCAATATTGGTCTTAGCACTTGCACTAGCACACGGCTTTTGAAATACGACTGATAGTCATTCTATGGACTTTCATTTATTGAGCCTCATCATTTATAAATGTAATGATTTTAAAATTTGTCGTGGGTTAAAGCTGAGTTCAATAAACAATTATCTAGAGAACCGGAAAGCAATCATGGGTCAAAGTGCTACACGCTACCATCGAACAACATAGCCTACAACAAGCGTGTGTATAAGGAAAGCATTTTGTATCAGATTCAAATTCGCCATTGAGAGCACTATCTCATTCCATAGTGTACAGTCTATCGATGTAGCATTCTCAAAATCGACTATGAAAATGATTCAAATTACCACAAGTGGATAAGTCTAGGAATGGTATTAGCAAATTGAATGATTAACCCTACCCTACCTATATTAGCATTTGGTTACCGATTTTCAAATATTTGCCGGAAATTTGAAAATTAGCTATATAAAAGTATATCAT
>JAUYWV010148601.1:0-10205 GCA_032274565.1 Nematoplana nigrocapitula
AATTCCTCGTCGAATTAATGCTTTCATTGAATCTCAAGGTTCACATACTCGTTATTGATGTTAACAGTTTTACTTTATGTTTAAGAAATTATAGTTTGTTATGTATTGTGTACATATATGAAATATTGGTATTTGAATAAAACATTAGTAGGGGGGGAAATAAATTTGACCGAGAGTATATTTATGTATATTCGAGTTCGTAGTAATAGTAGTAAGCGACCTTTCCCCCAAAGCCACGTTCTAAGGGGGCCCGCCGCCCAGGCCAGCTAATCTCGAACCCCCACTGCTTCAGCAGCGCCACCGCCCACACGCGGTTTGTCCAGAGAGATCCGGAAGTAAGGATTGTGGGAAAGTAGGCGCATGTCTGGTGATGTGTGTTTTGTGCGTGTGCTTTGCAAACTGGGCAGAGTGGAGATGTGTAGGGCGGGATTGATTTTGTGTAAGTATTGTTGGAGGAGTGGAGATTTGTCACATCTGAGTTGTGAGAGGATTCTGTGTGTGTGTGTCGTGTTAGTGTTTGTTCCGATTTGTTTATGGGAGGTGGCTGCTGGTTGAGGACTTTATCGTGTGGGCGCTGTGTGAGGTAGTTGTTTACAATGCTTGTGTGAATTGTCATCATGTTATGTTTGATTGTGTTTTGTGTGGCTTCTGCTGGTGGTGTGTCGATGTTTGTGGTGCATGATTGGTTATGAAAGGTGGTTTGCTTTTTGTATCGGTCGAGAGCAGGTTGTGTCAGGTGGTGGAGTGGGTGCGTTGGGAGGAGTGCTTGTTGCCTTGCTTGGTATGCATGTAGCTTGAAGTGGTGTTTAATGGGGAGTATCTTGCATTCGTCGTGTAGGTGTTGTATGTTTGTGTGGAGTGTGCAGCCTGAGGCGATTCGCAGTGCTTTGTTTTGTATTATATGTAGTTTGATTATGTTTGTGTTTGATGCGATAGGTGACCAAATGGTGGATGCGTATTCAAGGATGGGTCTGGTGATTGCTTTGTATGTGTTTGTGATTGTCTCTTTGTTTAGTCCCCATTTGGTTGCGGTGAGTGCTTTAAGGATTGGTATTGTATTGTTTGCTTTCTGTTGTGCGTATTTTTATGTGTTCGGTGTAGTTGAGTTTTGAGAGTTTGTAGTCTAATGTGCTATCGGCATTGAATGAACCGCACTAGCATTATCCACCTCACAGTTTACGGTAATTCCACATTCAGGGAATGTGTTCTTATCTTACTGATTGCAATGAGGAAGAAATTTCGTTATCTGCAGCACAGTGGTAGTTAGAAATATTGAGCTAATACTTTTTCGGAGTTGCTCATCGGCAAGGAGGGAAGGCGTCTGTCCGCATAAAATACTGTACATACTCGTGCCTAGCAACTCTGAGTTTCGCCGCAGGGCAATCTCCCACACGTATTGTAAGATTATATGTACCAAATCACATTTGACCTAGTGAATTTCATCAAAAGTTTTTAATCCCAGTCCGATTTAAGGTTTACTGTTTCTTCACGGTATGTATATGAAACCTGATTAACTATGGATTTAGGATAATGCGTAAACAGCACTGCTTCTGAACAAATCTTCTGCTTGGAACAGAAGAATCATGACTGATCCGCTGTGGTTTGGCGCTGGATGAACAGTTGCCAGAATTTTCGGTCTTGCGCTTTACGTAACGCACTGACAAACCTGAGGCCCGTCATTTCCTTGATGTTGTCTGCATGTCGTGTCTTCTGCTTTCCTAGTGATCGCTTGCCATATAATGACCCTGTCAGTAGGCTTTCTCCAGTCCTTCACTTCTGGCAACATGTCATGTTCGCTTCTTCTTCGGTTGTGGAATCAGCCTCTTTTATGCTCGTACTGTCAAACGGCGTATCCGTGAGCGAGGTATCCGTAAGTACCGTGTTCCCAAGAAGCCCCTTTTAACACAAGAGAACAGAATTGCCAGAAAAACATGGGTAATGGCGAAGTGTCTATGGCGTACTCAGTGGAATCGCATTGTTTGGACTGATGAGTTGAGATACCGATTTTTCCAGAATGATGGCCGAGTGCAGTTGTGGAGAGAAAAGGACATAGGTTTCACAAAGATTTGGTGCATGCAGTTGTTCAAGCTGGTGGAGGTTCTGTCCATATGTGGGGGACTTTCTATAGAGGTGACCGCAGTTGCTTTGAAGATCTTGACCAGAAATGTAATTGCCACGGAGTGCTGCAATTTCTTGGAAGCGTTGTTGACCGGTTGGATTTTACAACACGACAATACGCCTCCTCATCGAGCACAGGTGACTTAAAACATCCTCCAGCAGCATCATCTCAATGCACTACCTTGGCATTTGTGATCATCTGACCTCAACCCAATAGAGTATGTCTGGGACATCATTAGGCGTCGCCTTCGGAATCGCCTGGGGATGGCAAGAAATTTACAGGAGCTCCGGAATTGGATTATATAGGAAGGGGAGAATATTTATTCCCTAGGAGTCCCTCAATCGACTGACAGATAGCCTGCTAAGAAAAATACAACTAGAAATATAAGTTCATGGTGGACACCCGACGCCAAGCCTTTCCAGACAATTGTTTCGGACAACGCCCGAAAGGTCACTAAAAATAAAAAAACAGTTTATATGCAATTGTCCTTTTTGTCAAGGAGTGTATATGTATTTTCACAACAACATGAGTAGACATTCAAATATGAAACATGAATACAATTACGCTTACGGTTAGTATTGTAAATCAAACATTTACAGAAAACGAAGCACCATTCAGAGACAAAGATATATTTAAAGAGGGTTTGTAGTGTTTTGTGATCACGGCTTTCTTAATTGCTAGTTCCAAATCACAGTGTAATGCGACCAGCATGGATAAAATCCTGGTCAAAATGACACTGGAACATCTAAATAGCATTTCACTTTAGGCAACCATGATGTGATCTATGTATATTGTTATTCATTTTCTTCTACTCCGCTAAACACCCTTTCTTCCTCCGCGCAGAGACTACAAAGGGTGGATTCATTTTTTATTTTTCCCATTGTCCTGGCCGTAAGGGTCGATTTGCCCGTCAGCAGTTGAGTGATGGTGTTGTAGTCCCGTCTGCTGAGCTTCTTCCTTGTGTCTTTGCTGATTTCCTTTTCCCCCGCTGATTCTCCAGTACCAGTCTGCTGAGCTGCACGTGGTGGGTCTGGTGGATTTCATTTTCTCCCATTGTTTGGAAGATACTCTGGAGATGGCTGCTCTCGCCGACTGGTAGTCAATGGGAATTTCCGATTGATTGATGAGCGTGCCCTCTTTGGCTACTACGTCGACCGCCTCGTTGCCCGGAATACCCGTGTGAGCTGGGATCCATTGGAAGGTTGTGTGTAGTCTTCTTTCGGAGAGGTTGTGGAGGATGTTGAGGATAGGGGTGATCAGAGGGCCAGCTTGGTTAGGACGGAGTGAGAGTCGGTGAAAACCGTGTTGTGAGGTGAGTCGAACGAATCTTCTCTTTAGATCTGGTCGAGGGTGTGGTGGATGGCTCTTGCTTCTTCTGTGAAAGTGGAGGTGTAGCGGTCTGCTGGGTGACTGGTCGAGGTATACGTTCCGTCTCTAGTGTTGAGGATGATGATCCCACTGCCTCCGTTCTCCGTGCCTGTCATAACCGAGCCGTCGGTCCAGATGGTGTATGAGCTAGCGGGCATCTTGTCGACAGAGGTGTCGACCGCTGCTAGACTTGCCTCAAGGGTGTCTTGTTTGCTGAATTTGCTATAGGTTTCTGTGTTGACGGTCACTCCCCATTGCTTGTGGAGGTTCCATGGGGGGATAGCCGGTTATGTGATCAGGGGAAGTCTTTTGAGGTTGGACAGCTTGGCTGAGTTGGAGATGGTTAAACTCGTGGATCTCCAGTTCTGGGATTTTCTGTGTTTTGATCTCAGGTGTTGATGCTACTTCTTTCATAGGGTTGGAGTGAGGGAGTCTGAGGAATCGCTCTCTGGCTGTACCTGTCAACTTGTATATTGTTCGCACTACTTGACGAGGAACACCGGATGAGAGAATCACTATTTGAACTGTGCCAGCTGTGCTCAAGATCTCATTGGCTTCGAATATCGCATCGTTTTCTGTAAAGCTTTTTGATTAAATGTTTTGTTTTAAATGCTAACTGTTTAATTTGTACGATATATTGTACTCACGTTTCAGTCTTGATTGTCTACTCATGCATTTGTAAAATTGTATCTTGAAAATGACAGAAATTTGTCGAAATTGTTTCAGTATACTGATTTACCGAACCTCCTATATTAAAGGCTATCAAAGTACAGTATATCAAATATTGGTAAAATTATACTAGACAGGCAATCGTTCAATGATGCACAAGCGACATACACTATTTTTTGTTTTAGCTTTGTTGATTATTCTAGAATATGAGTTGACGTTCACCAACATAACCATTAAAAACGTGAAATATTTGTTTTCAATAAGTTTTATCTATATTTTACCGCGCAGGTTATCCAAGACTGCCTCGGTTGTTTCCATAGAAGCACAACTGTCGACTGTTATCGCTGCCAATTGTGCTAGAGATACTGACGATGAGGCGGCGCCTGGTCACACCTTGACGACGAGTAAGTGATGCGTGTATGTGTACATAGATGTGTGTGATATCGTAAAACAGTTTTATTACTGTTTTATTTCAACGTTTTTCTCTGTTGGCTATACAGGTTTGAGTGAGATACCTGCCACCGAGGCGAATGAAGAAAACCAAGGGAAATCAAAGAAAGTTGCCAAAAAGAGGAACAGTAAGCCGAAGAAAGTCTCCTATGGCGAGCCTCTCTTTATATACACAAAAAGTGCCTACGGAAAGGTGCGCTAGGTTTGCAACTATTTTTATAAAACTAAATATTTTTTATATAAATGATTATAATATGTGAAATGGTTTTCTCGTGGTGATAGATATCTTGACAACACCTATATCATAAATTTAACAGCCTCTGAAACGAGCATTACATTTTGTCACCCCCCTCTCTGCTTCTCACGTTCGCTTCAGCTTTCACTCCCGCTTTCGCACCCCCTCCCTGTTTGCTTACTCCACTGCATGCTTGGCTCTCCCTCCTGCTGTTTGTTTGTGCTGCATGCGTCTGCTTCCCCCCCTCGGTTTTCCTCGCACAGCGATGGGCCTGTAGTTTTGCGCCCTTTCTCGCTTTGGCGTTGGTTCTCTCCCCGATCGGGTTTTTCGCCGCTGAGCCTGGACACCCAGCTTACCTGACTCAGCTTCTCCTACGAGCTGGAGATGTCGAGGCAAACCCAGGCCCCGCTGTTTGGCCCTGCGGGTCTTGCGGGTACCCGGTACGGAGGGGATACTCCACCAGGTGCGTTGGGTGCGGGTATTGGTTTCACCGGAGGTGCAGCGGCCCCTCTGCCGCTTTCATTACCCAACTTGGCCGCTCTGGATGCCCTCCTGCGCGGACTCCAACAGGGAGCTCCTTGAAGTCCCCCACTGCGCAGCGGCAAGAGCGATCACTGGCTGCACCCGCTCCACTCCCACTGCCGCCCTCCTCAAAGAGGCAGGTCTCCCCAGTTTGACCTCTAAGTCCAGTGCCGCCTCTGCTCAACTCCACGAGAAGGTCCTGCGTCACACGCAGGACACCCCAGCCAAAACGGCTGCCCTCCGCGACGTCCGTCCCCGCCTCCGCGGCAGGAACGGGACCTTCCGTCGCAACTGGCGAACCAGTGCCAAAGAGCAGACTCACGAGGCGAGCATCCTGGACGCCCCTAGGCAGAGTCCCGCCAGCGGCCCAAGATTTTTCTCCACCCGTGCCTGAGCCCAAGCTGCTCAAGGGAGGACCCACCACACGAACGGAAGACGGCGGCCTTCGAGAGCCTGGACCGCCTCCCGCACGCAGACGTCGTCATTTGGACCGACGGTTCGGCGTCCGGGGGGACCACACCGGCATCATCCTCCACGTGAAGGGCTCCCTCCGGACAGCCCTAGCTTACCCCGCGAGAGTAGTCTACTCTTCCTTTAGAGCAGAGGCCATTGCCTGCCTGCGCGACTTTGAAGCCGAGGCGACCCCACCGAAACCCATCACGGAGGGGTCTGCTTCTTGGTAAAAGAAGGGGTCCAGTTTGAGCCTATAAACTCAAATCATCTGGCCCCAAATGATTCAACCACCGAAACATCAGAAATCAGACTTCACGATCCCCGCCTCCCTCGCCCTATCTTACTGATAAACATACACGTGCCACCAGTTGGGGAAGCAGACGGCAAGGAGCGGTCCTTTCACTCGGACAATCTCCCCACAGACCCCGACGTCCTCCTCGGCGACCTAAACGCCCACCATGGGTCTTGGGATAACAACGAGGACGAGGCAGGGAGGAGGATTGAGGACTGGTCCCTGACCTACAACTTCGTGACCCAGAATGATGGGTCGAGCACCAGGATCAGTTCGAGGGGCTCGGGGCCTGCCCCCGATGTCTCCCTCGCCCACGTCTCGTGGGAGGAACATATAAATTGGTCCCTCGGGGAGCACATCGGGTCAGACCACTTGACGATGACCTAGTCGTCGCGTTCTGGGAAGCCTCTATAGCAGCCGCAACACCATAGAGAGGTGCAAGCAGGACCTCTGGCGGGAGTTCATTAGCGGGCAGTCAAATGAGCTCTCCTCCGCTAGGATCTGGAGCGTGATTCGAGGCATTGACGCCCGTACCCCATCTGCAACCCCGTCAGAGATCATTACTTCTGACCAGGGCTCCATAGCCACCTCAAACTCCCAGAAGGCCGATCTTTTCTGTAGGGAGTATGCTAAGATTAGCTGAGCACGGAGAAGTCGGTCGTAACCTTCCACTCGCTAGACCCTAGGGAGGTGAACGGGAAGGTGCGACCGACTGTCTTCTTTGGGGATAGACCGCCTTCTTGGAGTCCACTTGGACTGCCAACTGACGTGGCACTACCAGGCAAAGGCCGCTAGGAAAAGGCTCTATCCCGAAACAAGGCCATTCGCTGCCTAACGGGACGCACCTGGGGTCAAGGTCAGCGTGCCCTCTCCTCAATCTACAAATCGTACGTCCAATCGGCGGTTCTCCACGGAGCATCCACTTGGCTTGCCTCCACCGCCGATTCAAACCAGAACCTGGTCGAGGTCCCCCACAGAGCGGCCGCTTGATCCATCTCTGGCTGCACGCGCTCGACCCCGACCCCTGCCTTTCTGAAAAAGGCGGGCCTGGCCTCCCTGGCATTAAAGGCCGCCGCCGCCGCGGGCCATCTCCACGAACGCGCCCTTCGACACTATCAGGACACTCCCATTAAGCAGGCCTCCACCCAAAACGTCCCTACTCGTCTGAGGGCCCCCGGGGAAACCTGGAGAACTGAGACGAAACTGGAGGGACGTGGCTCGCAGGATCACTACCACCGCAGGCCTAGAAAACGCCCCAAGATAACGGGATTCCTTCCCTCCGGTTCCCTGGATTGACTCCACGGGAGTCAGGATTCAACCTACCCTCTTCTCCCGGACCTCATGAGAACACCCACCCGAAGTCAGAAGGCTCGCGGCCCTCGAAACCCTCGACGCTCTCCCCCCAGCCGACGTCCATTTTTGGACTGATGGATCTGCCTCAGTCGAGACTAGAAGGGGGGGCGCAGATATTGTCACCTACATCAGGGGCACCCGCCACTCCACTGTGTGCCAGCCAGCGGGCCTGGTCACCTTCTCTTTTCGATCATATGCCACTGCGTGCCTCAAGGGCCTGGAAAACGCCCGCGACTTGGGGGACCTCCACCAACAAAACGGGATCCGACTGCTCTCGGACTCCCAGCCTCCGCTCCGCCGGTTGGCCATGGAAGCCTCCCGACAGGTGAACTCAACCTGCCAAAAGATCTGGGAGGTCCTTCTCGCTCTGACCAACACTCACAACCAACAGGTGGGCCTCCAGTGGGTCCCCGGGCACTGCTCAATAGCAGGAAACGAGGCCGCCGATAGGGCTGCCCGCGCCGGGCCGCACTCCCCCAAAGCGCGGAGGTCGACCTCCAGTCCGCGCGCGCGTCAATCTCTCACACCGCGCAGGAGTCCGCCTCTCGCCTCTACGCGGAGGACCCACACTGTGCCACTCACCGCTCCTGCCTCCCCGTCCCCCTCCGGCCATCAAACCACTTGTCCCGTGCCGATGCCATCGCGCTGGCACAGCTGCGCACTGGCCACTCCCTGCTTCTCGCTACCTACCTCTTCCGTTTGGGAAGTCGGACTCCCCCACATGCCCTTTCTGCATGGCGGCCCCCGAAGACCTCACCCATCTCTTCCTTCTTTATCTAGCTCACTCCATCGCCCGAAACCGCTTCTTGGGAGACGGACCAAGCCTCGAAATCCTGTCGGATGGATCCCGCGCTCTTCCCTACCTGAGGGAGATGGGGGGGCTGACGCCCCCCCCGGGAATAAGACAGACATACAGGAAAAATGGTCTTAGCTCTTACGAAGATTTTTGCAAGGTGTTTGGATAGAGAGGCAAACTAGAGGAAGTGATTATTGGAGAGAATACTATAAACATTGCTCGAGTTCCGACAAATTGATGACTAAATCTGGTGAAAGTGACAATTCAGGACACGAGCTACTTTTAAATGGTGGGAAAGTGTTGTAGATAGTAGAAAAGGAATATGCTGAGGTGGAAGAAACGCTGTATCATTTGTAGGAGCATTTCGAAAGTTCCAGTAAATCTTCACGGGTCGTATTATTGTGAATGAGACAGGCAGTCATTATGAAATACGGTACTAATTTCACATTAAATTTCCGTTATGTAGGCCTAGAAAAATGCACATTTACGTTGTTCAGATATTTGTTTTGCCAGGTGTTCTCGCAGACGAAAGCTCACGCGCTCTATCTCACTATCCATCTCACCCCAACCACTAATGCTCGCGAGTGTGCCCGAGTGATGTCCGATTTATCTAAATTCGTGCAAGAAGTGTGTCCACCGGACATAACCGATGAAGACGACGAAGTGTTGGCCGGGGTCGGATTCGGCCACAATTTCCTTGGGCAGGTGAACGCCCGTCCCAAGTACAACTACACCTATCCGAGTCGAAAGGGCCCACTGGGAGAGATGCCCAGCACAGGTGAATGTGAATATGTGTGTGTGTGTGTGTGTGTGTGTGTGTGTGTGTTTAAGGTACTACCTATTTTCTTATATATATCCTTCGTAGTTCGTAGGACTCTCGATAGATTCGTTTAAGTGAGAAAATACAAGCAGCACCTTTCAGAAAAAAACGGTACGAGCTAAGAGTTACCTAAAGTAGTAAAAGTTTGTCTGACTCTTCATAACCTCCCTTGGCCGACTGGATTCCACCAGACACCAAGAATAGAGGGAAAGGGACCAAGCTTGGACAGACGGCGATAGGTGAGGGCTGGTCAGTGAAGAATAAAATGAGGTAGGTCTTATGGGATTTGCCATAGGATAGATGAGAGGATGTGGGTTACAACATGTAGGACTGTACATCATGAGATATCATCATATCTAATAGACGCTAGAAACATCATATCTGTAATCTTCAGTGATTGGTCATCGTTTCAGTTCTCGCCCATTTACCATGATTGCGAATAATTAAATAACGATTGTCTAGACAGTTGGCTTACAACTATTTCGAAATTGACACTGTCCAATTAGACTAGTCAGATTTTCAGACATTTGGACAACCCCAGGCATTTTGGAGTCAAAGTTGTCAAATAAGTGTTTCTGAGGTGTTTTTGGTGCTGAATCCATTTTTGCTGTTTGCCAAGCTGTATTTCTCAAGCTGACACTGTCAGGCGGGTATTTTCAAGATGGCCGCCTTTAACGCAAAAACATCATTTTTACAAGTATTGCCTTATCCGTATTTCATTATGACGATCGTAGAACCTCATTAAAACTCACTATAAACAAAAATATAATAATAAAGCCATTGTGCATTAATTATTCTATAAATATTACTTTTCTCCTACTGAGGGTGGAATGGGTAGAAATGTTTTGCTATCTGGGGGACATGCTGAGGCAAGATGGGGGATCCGCAAGTGCTGTGGTGCAGAGGGTGCGGAATGCGTGGGGAAAGTTCAGGGAGTTGGAACCTTTTTGGCGGTCAGGGACATGTCGTACGGGCTGAAAGGAAGGTTGTATGTGCAGTGCGTGAGAACGGTCATGATGTATGGGAGTGAGACGTGGGAAATGTGAAGGGAGAAAACGATGCGATGGACAGGGCGGAGAGGTGTATGCTGAGAAGAATGTTCGGTGAAGGCTGTGAATTATCGCTGAG
>JAUYWV010148612.1:0-10204 GCA_032274565.1 Nematoplana nigrocapitula
ATCGAGTATATTCAAGTATGTACACCACAATTCGAGTATATTCAAGTATGAACACCACAAATCGAGTATATTCAAGTTTGTACACCACAAATCGAGTATATTCAAGTATGTACACCACAAATCGAGTAAATTCAAGTATGTACACCACAAATCGAGTATATTCAAGTAGGTACACCTCAAATCGAGTATATTCAAGTAGGTACACCACAAATCGAGTATATTCAAGTAGGTACACCACAAATCGAGTATATTCAAGTAGGTACACCTCAAATCGAGTATATTCAAGTAGGTACACCTCAAATCGAATATATTCAAGTATGTACACCACAAATCAAGTATATTCAAGTATGTACGTCACAAATCGAGTATATTCAAGTATGTACACCACAAATCGAGTATATTGAAGTATATATACCACAAATCACTCACTCTCCCTCTTTTTTCCGCTTTCTCACCCACTTTCCTCTCAACCCTCAATTTTCTGTCTCACTCACTCGCCCTCTCTTCGCTCTCCCTACACTCACTTTTCTGTCTCACTCACTCGCCCTCTTTCTTCGCTCTCACATATCTTACTTTCCTTTCTGACTCACGCCCTCTTTCTTCGCTCTCCCTGCACTTACTTTACCGTCTGACTCACGCCCTCTTTCTTTGCTCTCAATACACTCACATTTCTTTCTCTCTAACTCGCCCTCTTTCTTCGCTCTCCCTACACTCACTTTTCTTTCTCACTCATCGCCCTCTTTCTTCGTTCTCCCTACACTCACTTTTCTTTATCACTCACTTGCTCACTTTCCTCGCTCAACCAACACTCACTTTCCTGTCTCACTCACTCGCCATCTTTCTTCGCTCTCCCTACACTCACTTTTCTTTCAAACTCTCTCGCCCACTTTCTATGCTCTCCCTACACTCACTTTTCTTTCTCACTCACTGACCCCCTTTATTTGTCTTCTTACACTCACTTTTCTTTTCCACTCACTCGCCCTCCTTCTTTGCTCTCCCTACACTCACTTTTCTATCTCACTCACTCGCCCTCTTTATTCGCTCTTCCGACACTGACTTTCCTGACTGACTCACGCCATTTTTTTCGATTCCCTACACTCACTGTTCTGTCTCATTCACTCGCCATTTTTCTTTGCTCTCCCTACACTCACTTTCCTGTCTCACTCACTCGCCCTCTTTCTTCAATCTCCCTACACTCACTTTCCTGCCTGACTCACTCACACTCTTACTTCGCTCTCCCTACACTCACTTTTCTGTCTCACTCCCTCGACATCTTTCTTCGATCTCCCTACACTCCCTTTTCTTTCTCACTCATTCGACCTCTTACTTTGCTCTCCCAACACTCACTTTCCTGTCTCACACACTGGCCATCTTTCTTCGATCTCCCTACACTCACTTTCTCTTTCTCACTTACTCGCCCTCTTTCTTCGCTCTCCCTACACTCACATTTCTGTCTCACTCACTCGCCCTCTTTCTTCGCTATCCCTACACTTACATTTCTGTCTGACTCACGCCCTCTTTCTTTGCGCTCCCTACACTCACTTTTTTTCTCACTCACTCGACCTCTTACTTTGCTCTCCCAGCACTCACTTTCCTGTCTCACACACTCGCCCTCTTTCTTCGCTCTCCCTACGCTCACTTTGCTTTCTCACTCACTCGCCTTCTTTCTTCGCTCTCCACTTTCTCACTCACTCGCCTTCTTTCTTCGCTCTCCCTACACTCACTTTTCTTTCTCACTCACTCGCCCTTTTTCTTCGCTCTCCCTACACTCTCTTTTTTTGTCTCACTCACTCGCCCTCTTTCTTCGCTCACCCTACACTTACTTTCCTGTCTGACTCACGCCATCTTTCTTCGATCTCCCTACACTCACTTTCTCTTTCTCACTTACTTGCCCTCTTTCTTCGCTCTACCTACACTCACTTTTCTGTCTCACTCTATCGCCCTCTTTCTTTGCTCTCCCTACACTCACTTTTCTTTCTCACTCACTCGCCTTCTTTCTTCGGTCTCCCTACGCTCACTTTTCTTTCTCACTCACTCGCCCACTTTCTTCGCTCTGCCTACACTCACTTTTCTGTCTCACACACTCGCCCTCTTTCTTCGCTAATTCCTACACTTATTTTCCTGTCTGACTCACGCCATCTTTCTTCGATCTCACGAATTCACTTGTTTCATCTTAAGTGTGCTTTAAGTTTTCCCAAATCATCTACATTAAACGGAATCAACAGGCTAATAAGTTCACCACGAAAGACGGCTCATCACGACAATAGACACTGTCATATCTACTACACCAATGTGTTCACTAGTCCATAACCAACTAGGTTACGTGGCAATCGTACCGTATAGACCCAGGCCTCAAGCTGCGATGATGGCAAGCTGCTATATGCCTGAAATGTGTACGCATCTATATGTATAATGTCCACAATGGTATCAGCCTTGGATGTATACTATCAAACAGTACACCCGTTATTGAAGGTGCTGGCCTGCCCGGCACTCCATCATCGGGCATTGTCTATCTACACAGAGCATTGCACAATTTTTTAACATCCCTATTCTGATCCTGAAAAGCTCCGATGGAGTGCTAAATACTTTAGCTACTTCACCATTTGGTGCAAGACCCAAGTGCGTCAATCTAATCACCAGGCAACCATGCCACACATACAGACATACTTTGCAAATGATGTACTGTACTCAATCAACGATAGCTCTACACAGTGAAACAAAAATTGAATTAGTCGTAGATTTGTTGAGTTGTACCTTGCTTCCAGAATTCAACTCCGTGCTTTAGAAATGATTACAGAAAATCTAAGTCATGCAATTAAAATGTGTTACTGCTTATATACTGTCAAAGGCGACAACTTACCAGATGCACTGCCTTCCGTTGTTGTTCTCTGGAAGTGAATGAATTTTGTTTAAATTGGATACATGACAATAACAAGGTCTCAATGAAACTGTCTAATACTAACTAATCGTCTTTTCTCATTTTCAAACGCTTCGTATTCAGGTCCGTCTTGTTACGTTGGCGCTGTCATCATCCTGGTTCATTTACTTATGTAAAACATATACGCCTTCTACTACCGTCAATCAAGCAGAGTTGAGAATAAGTTTTGAGATTAGGAAGCTCTAGAAAAGGGCATCCTGGCACAAGCATTTGCGTGCTGCTTTCTCAAAGTTAAATGAATACATTCTGTGATTATTCAAGTAAACCATAGCTATGAAAACGTTTTTTGAGACAATCATGGTTGATGCATTGGAAGATTACTAAGGAAGGGTTAGTATTGGAGGGATATCAGTCACCAACTGACGATCTGTCAACGACTATAACGGACTAGAAGGGAAAAGAAGAGGAAATCGCGAGTTGGTGGAAATCTTGGAAAATACCTTGGCAGTTTATGAAAATTTATGAACATTTTCTAAACGACGTGACACTACTAGATCAGTGACAAAATTCCGACTATATGCGGCTTTGTTTCGCTTTCTTGTGACATATTTCGAGTGAAATTCACATGGAATATTCTAACTCCAATGTCTAGTGGGCATTTTGATAAGCAGTGGGCAGATATAGAATGTGTCCTATGGAAACCGAAGAACAGATGAGTTCTGCAAGACTCTTGCTTCACAAGATAACAATTATAACAAAAGCAAGAATCATAAAGAATAAATTATACACAAACAAACACTGCACATGTGAGGACATGCCAACAGGTTGCAAATAATTCATAAAATGAAGGTTCAAAATTATGAACACTGAGTCTCTAACACACAACAATAGATTGCAGTTCATTAGTTTTAAACATTGTAGCCTTACACTCAATTCTCCAAACGGCAGCTGCCTCTTTGTCTACATTAAAAAGAACTGGAAAGTATTATGCGGAATCTGTTTTCACTACTTCTCTAATTATTGTCAGTAAAACACTTCACATAAAAAGATGAGTTTGGTCAACAACACTTTTCTTTTAATCTTTAAAGATTTGTAAACACCAATTCTGCTCAGTGAACAGGCGCTCTCAAAGCATCTAATCACAAGACGGGTATCCTATACAAACACGGAGTCCCAGAACATGAAATTCTTTGCTGTTTAGTGAGGCAACACTATGGGAGTGTTTGATACTGACAACTGTAGCTAACAACTATAATCATTCGACTCTGGACCTGAGTGCCAGTTGCTAAACAACAGAGAAGTCAGTCAAAGGTGAACGGCAAATTACTGCTTGAATTAGTAATAGTTGATTTGTAATAATAGTTACAGAGAAAAGTTGTTACTTACTGCAAAAATAAATCCAAACTTCCTGGCAACAACTGAAATGCGAAACAAGCGACAAAATAAAAATGAGCGAAACTGTTAGAATATCATAATGTCTACATCTACCCACTTATTTGAATAAGGCTATATTTACCACTACAAATATCCTGATGGTGTTCAACAAGAATTCCTTCAACGTCAAAATCAACACAAGTTCTTTTCCGTTTCCCATTAAGTCGGCACCTCTTGTCCGCCTTTCTTGTTGGCTAGTCCGTCTAGAGCAGAGCGAACATGATAGACGTCATTTCGGTGTGGTAGAAATGAACGCATCTTGTCTGCCGGGATGTTGTACCTCTCCGTGAGTTCACCTTGGTTGTTGTGAATGACAACTCCTGCTGCTCCGTTGATTCTACTCAAAATGGCGGACCCCTCTCATTTTTCTATTTTTCATAGAACCCAACAATCGCTCACCTGGTACGTCTGATGGTACACATTTTGGTTTCAAAGCTAAGTCACAGTAAATACATTATCTGCAGCATAAACAGTTGAAAGAGATAAAGCAACAAACAAAAGGAAGCGACTGGAACAGAGGGAAAAGGATATAAAGACATCTTGTTCGACGTCATTTCGGTGTAGTAGGATCAACACATCTTGTTCGACGTCATTTCGGTGTGGTAGGATCAACACATCTTGTTCGACGTCATTTCGGTGTGGTAGGATCAACACATCTTGTCTGTCGGGATGTACGTATATCTCTCCTTGAGTCCACCCTGGTTGCTGTGAGTGACAATTCCCGCTGCTTCGTTCATTGTACTTATAATGGCTGATCCGTCTGCGTTATCTATTTTTTCTTGCACCCAACAATTGCTCACCTGCTACGTCTGATGTTACTCCAGAACTCCTACAGATGGGGTTCAAAGCTAAGTCACAGTATGCACATTATCTGCAGAATAAACAGTTGAAAGAGATAAAGCGTCAAACAAAAAGAGCAACTGAAGCAGAGGGAAAAGAAATGAAAGACTTACAAAGAGATACTAAAAGTGAAAAGCGTCTTTCAACTAGGTTACAAGATAAAAAGGTAAAAGAAGATGACCTTCGCAGACTCATTGCTGAAGCTCTAGTCCACAAGAAAATAAACTGACTTTTATCAAATTCTAAACATAGAAATACTTCTAAAAGTTCGAACACTTTCATTCAACTTATAAATACTAACCGGACTTGAGTTGCTCCAACCGGTGATTATCGATGATTTTTTCGAAAAACAATGCCATATCTAAATTGAAAAGACTTCCACGTGTATCAAGCGAAATATCATTTCATTATATCAATTGTGAGAGATGCGAACATCTAGTAATGACAATTTGAAAGTTACATTAAATTACAAAACGAAACAAACACGGCGAGAAAAGAGAAACATCACACCAGAAAATGGCAGTCGATCTGCTGGTTCAAAGGCGCAGGTATTCACACTGATGGTATTTAACACCATTTTTATTTCGTCGATTCTGGCGTTCATTTTTTCTCTTATCCATGACATTAATCGACCAGATTTCGCTTCTTTCTTCACTTCAGACTCTGCATGTATATAATAGCTACAAGATTAGGAGCAGCCAACTACAGTAGCAGGAAAGTCGATACAAGTGCAAGTGCACACATATGAAATAAAAAGAATACAGTAGTTGTAAAGTGCTTCTCTTGGTGGAGCAAAACTAAAAATATACTTCTGCCTATAATGGTGACGTTTGGGAATGAGATGACGAAAAATGGTTGTTATCCATTCCTCAGAGTTTCAAATAGGTTTTTAGACAAGGTTTCTAATCGGTCTTTCATTATTGAAAGTTTTTTTGCATTCATAGTCGTAATTGTGTCCGATGTGATAGCAGCGCTTGCAAACCACTCCCCAAGCAGGATCGCAGGTAGCGCGACCCATATGGGACAGGCATACTCCATTACCACTGTGTTTTATCCGGCAATTGAATATTTTGGAAGTCTTGTTCATTAAATGAAATAAACCTACTTTAAATACTGACTTAGTTATTTCGTGGTTTTCATTGAAAATGTCCTAATGTCCATTAAAAATATAAAACTGAAATGTCGGACATAAATTGTCGCAGGCATAAAACCGATATAAAATGTCAGATTTTATTATATTGCAATAATATTGTCGGATTAACAATTTGTGTTAGAATGAAAAATGTCGGAATGCCGAAAATATCAGATAAATAATGCGATGGAAAATTCCGTACATTCAAAGGACTTGAAAAAGTGTGCCTTATAACAAATGTGCCGTATATATCGAGGGTAATGAATTTTTTTCAAACATATTAGATGGTCACCACCTTAATGTATAACTTTGTGTAATATTTCTGTAGTTACTACATACTAAATTTACGCATATTGAATGCTTGAAAAACACTGTTGTTAGATATATAGATAACAAGAATATCTATTAAGTACATATGTACTACAGTACATTAGTAAAAGTACACATGTTCCTGTATACTCATATTTATTCAACTATTAATGACATAAAATGATTATGTAAATACATACAGTATGAATGAAACTTGCATATACGTACAACCAGAAAGTGTCTCTACTGAGATTGGAAATACGAAGTAAGCTTTTGATGCTTTAGCTGTTTTTTGTCTGTAAATGCAGAGTCTAATTTACCCAGGTGTGAGAAGAGTTCATCGACGTTATTGAACTCTGATGTTTCCACATAACGCTGTAGAATGAGGAGTGCTTTCGTGGCATCTTGAACTGTTGGTGGAGGAGTGTCCTCGTAGTAGTAGTAGTAGTAGTAGGCGACCCTCCCCCAAAGCTACATGCTTAAGGGGGTCCGCCGCCCAGTTCTCCAGGCCAGCCAATCCTGGCCCCCCATTGCTTGAGCAGCGCCACCGCCCCCGCGGGGTCCGTCCAGAGGAATCTCGGGGTGAGGGTTGTGGGAATAAGGGTGCATGTGAAAAGGTGATGGGTGTCATGAGGGCGTTTGTTACAAAGAGGGCAAAGTGGGGAAGTATGAGTGGTATGGTCTATTTTATGGAGGAGTACTATGTCATCCTGGGACTCGTCAGATTGGGGGGGGGGGGTGGCGTCTGGCGGAGAGGGAGGGGGTTGCTGGCGTGTCAATAAATTACATGTTACGCTAAGATCAGTCTTTTCTCTCACTGTAGTCGCTGGCTGCCTGTCAACATGCCACACCCGTTTCTCTTCTCAATACAAACTTGCTCGCTCATCACTTTTTATACTTATTGTTTCGTGTCGCTCGTATTTCCCTCACCGTCTTCACCTATTTATGGTCAGTTTCCTGGACATCTCTCCCACGTAATTGTTTTCCTATGTTCTGCTCCATGTGCTTGATATATCGATGACAATTATCGATCCGGGACCAATTTTAAATTTTGAATTTAACCCTGATAAAATATTTTTCGATGCTGCTATTAGTAGTACAATACTTTTGAAATAATATTAATCAACTATAACAGACGCATCATAGTCAGTGCTTGACTTCAGTAAATTTCTAAACGAAATAATATCCGGATGGATGTCTTATTAAAACATAGTTGAACATTGCTGCATTATGTATGAATCATAAAGTAATTAGTACACAGAGGTTCAACTCGAAGTGAATTAACACCTACACTTAAATTTTCAATATAATTTTTATCTTACACAGAAATCCATAAAATTGCTAGGGTACGAATGTACTACTTTTTGACTACCCTATATGAGTAGTATATATGCTTTCCGAATAATTTAACCAAATACTGTTAATATCTTAAACTATCATAAACATCCATATAGATCCCCGTGAACCTGAGGGAATTCCGTGAATCAATGAAACAAAACTGTGGCGGCATCGCTCTACACTTTCTTATGTAAATAGTGTTCATTAGCATTGCACGATATAAACACGCATCTGTCGTTTAAATTTTTTTCACCAAGAGAATTTGTCACAATAAAATTTATCACGCTACAACAATATGCTTGGATGACGTCACGGAATTTCAGCAGATTATAGACTGACAAGTGACGTCACACCCTATTCAAGCAGAAGCGTTGTTGTTAGATGTTTGTAGTTGACTGATCCGCTCATCCTAAGGAAAGCGCCCTGTAAAAAAGACGAAAATTGAAAAACAATGCAAAAAAGGTGAACCTTGGAAGAAGACTAAAAACTGTGTACTAAGGAGGAATTAAACGAAGGGAGGGTAATGGGAAAAGAGAAGAGGAAGTAGCAGGCAGCGCTTTTTGAACGATGATAACATGATGCCCGAGGTGCCATCTCGAGGAATAGAAAGACCCAGCGGACCGACACACATGATTGGACCTAGAACTTCCTATGAACTTGGAGCCCAATATCGCAGCATATAATGAAGACCTGGCAATTATTGCACATTTAGGATTAACCATTCTGCTTTATGCACAAGTGTGAATGAAATTAACATAAGTTTATAAGTTAAAATTACTGTTATTTTGTTTTATCATAGAAATTAAATTAACCCTATTATTATAAAACAAGCGACTGTTTGATCATCGTTGTCCGATACTTATGTTGATACGTAGTAATATTTCGGTGCGATGTTTTCTACTTCTAATTAACTAGGAGATTAATAATATCACACAACCCTGATCCTATTTATGTAATTTTTTTCTAATTGTCAAAGGGCCGTATTTTTATTTTGAGCCAATTGCCTTATTTGCTAAAATGTAGTTACAGCATTGCATTTGGAAGGTGACATTATAATGATGATTTGTTTATAACTAATAAGAAAATTCTGGTGGTTTTTCATTTCCTACCCCTTCTCTCTTTCCTCTCGAATAGGCCGAGAGACGTCAAACAGAAGTTCGCAATCCACCAAAACGTGTTCGTCGCGACTCATCAACGGAGGATTCGGTGGATGAGGATGAAGAAGAGTTGATATCGATCACGAAGAAGAAGAGGAAGAAGGCTCTCCGCTTGGACGACAGTGACTGAAAGTCCGAGATGTGTGACTCTCTCACACACAACTCTGATGGCATTGGTAAAAGCGATGCTACTTGCATATACTGGCAACCGAGTACGCACGTCTGCGTGCTTCGCTGAGGGAGAAAAGACAGGGAACTTTGTTTTTAGCCTTAACCTAAAACTGTGCGTGTGATGATTGGTCTCTCATCTGTCCCACTTTCTCTCGCTCGCCCTGTGACCTGTGCGCTGCGGTGTGGTTGGTGGCCACCAAATTGTATGCGCCTCTTTTTGTCGAAGGTTTTAAAAGCTAGACGACCAAAACTGTGAGCTTGTTTAGATTTGTATACATCTACTACTGGTTTGACCACACCCACAACCCTGTTACTAGCAGTGTATATTTTGCCATTGACTCTCCCTCTCATCGTGTATTTATTCCGAATTGTAGTGTGTTCATTGAATATCACTGTCTGCAGTTTGCAAAATTGCGTACCGTGTTAGCAGTAGTCCAGTATAATAAATATTATGTCCGCTGTTGTAAAAATGTGCAGTTCGTCACGTATGCTGAGAATAATAAATAGATAAGAATAAACTTTTATGAAAAATCCTACTTAAAAATAGTTGTATATTCGGAGCTTTGTGCCTAATCTGATAACCAGTCGTGGTTTTCCCAGCCCACAAAATGAAATATTCTTATAGTTTAATGGTATAAAATCGATATACTCTTTATAAGAATCAATTTTTACAAATCAACTGTGAACACCCTTTAGAGAAATGTGTTAGAGTTGATCCACAGTCTCAGAACGAAGAACTATTCATGTCTGAATGTTATATATCTCCTTGCATCATTTTATGTTGTATATTGTAAATAAACTTTTTGCAGTTATAATGTGTCTTTATTTTCCTTTTCATGCTTGAACTGTACCTCAGTAGTAGGTTTCACCCACGCTCAAACACACAAAGAACCACCCCCCCCCACGTGCCCGAGCACGTTTCCGACCGATGAGTCACCAACCCCC
>JAUYWV010148623.1:0-10204 GCA_032274565.1 Nematoplana nigrocapitula
GCACTATGGCTACGCGGGAGCCAAATTTTGAGAGTTTACAACCTAGAATGCATATAAATGAATCATCAAAATCGCCTAAAAATTTCCGGAATTTCCGGATATTTAGATTCCCTGCATTATAGTCATTGACTAAGCAAAGCAGGAAGCACAGTAGTGTGTAATTAATAGCATCATAAACCGAAATATGCACTGTATGACAGTAGAGTAAAGCTTGTACTAAAACTAATAAAGAGTACACTTCACATAAAAAACCCGAATTACGAAATCGATCAACCGTCTCCTCCAAATCTCTATTGTCCTAGTTGTGTCCAAATGGTGATCTTCCAGTCCTACTGTGCTCTTCTCAGTTTTCACACAAAATCGTGATGTCTCAGCTTCCTCATAATTATACTCTCTCTCACACACACGAACACACACACACGCGCACACACACACACACGCACACACACACACACAAACAGACTCGCTACCTTATTAAATCTTTCGTGTTGCGTTTCGATGGGTTCGAGGAAAGACCTCATATACGGGACCGTTTATTTTACTGGTGCACAGCCCGTACACACGCTCGGGATCAGAGTTCAGGATTTAGGGTTCGACGATTGGGATCCCGAAAAGACGTAGCCTCGTATTGAACCACTTTCGGCAGAGTCAGACCAGGTGCTCCGCGCTTTCCGGTACACCGCAGGTTGAGCACATGGGCGAGTCACAACTTCCTATCCTAAATAGAAATTCCCTTGACCGGTTCGCTTTCAGCTGGCTGATTTAAACCTCTTTTCTTCTTGAAATGTTTGTTTCTTGTCTCTTCGCCTCCTGTGTTCTTCGGTACCATTTGGCCGACTCTGTTTCCTCCACGTTTTCTTTCCATTTCTTGATGATGTGCCATTTGGTGTACATTTTGGTCAATGGGGCTCTCTTCCTGATTCTCATTGCTGCTCTTTTGTGGCGAATTGATCCGTCTCTTCGTTCCATTTTATGGTTGTGTGCGCTGGTCCATATTGCATGGTAATATGAATGTTCCTAAAATCGCTTTCGTGCACATTCTCACTATCTTGCTTTCTCTCCATGGCTATCTCACACACTTCTGCAAACACATTATTTGTTGTTCCAATGATCACACTATTCTGCTTTGCTTTCGTCCTGAATTCATATTAATTATCGCATTTCCTATATCCTTCCATATTCCATCCTCAGTAAACAGGTCTCTTACTCCCTCGCCTCATATTCATCCACGACCACCTGAGGTGATGGCAACCGGACAGAGTCGATCTCAGATGCTAGAGATCGCGTTGCTCTACTATGTAGCGAATCTCACCACCGCTATCACAACCAAGTTCTCTTACCCCATGCAGTCATCTTCTCGTGGCGGGTGTGACTTTTGGCAGACAAAGCTCACCGTTCCCTAAGACATATAACCCTCTGTGTCACACTTCTTTCTTTTTCAGACTATCATTCACTGTCTTTTCTTTCTCTCCTGTCGTCTCCCTTTTTATATTTCACTCTTTCTTCCCTATGTCGCATTTTCTTTCATTCCCTTTATCTCTTCTTTCTCTCACTTACTTTCGTTTCTCTCTCTTTCCTCTCTTTCCCACTTTCTTTTTAAATCTTTCCTCCGGGAGGTTGGAGCGCTGACAAGGCCCCTCGACCGGGAATTACAACAACAACAATCAAGTTTATCCTCGTCGCAGGTACTACGATTTAGTTGAGAGAGAACAAGCGAACACGCATCTCGCCACTCACTTTGTAGAGGATCTCCTCCGGAGTCAACACTTTGCCGTCCTCGTCTAACCGGAATGTCTTACAGAGGACCAGACGCGAGTAGACTGAGTTGAAGTCCTTCTCCACCTCTCTGGTGGCCGCCTCCTCGATGAAAAGCCACGGGTGGCACGTCGACTCCAACAGGGAGGCCCGTTTCAGGCCGTGCTCGAAGATGGCACGCAGGGCCGGACATAGGCTGCACACAAAAGAGAGTCAAAGAGAGACACTTTCAAACAGGCGCTAGTGATTACTATCATGCTGTCGCGCATTTCCATTTGCTAATGCGCAGAGTCGTACAGAAAATTTTAAGGAAGATCAGTGAAACATACTGGGATGTACAGGGTGTCCCAGAAGTAACTTACATATTTTATTTTCCTCCAAATCGAGCAGATTTCAAAAACTTGAAAAAATGAAGGTCAGACTTTTTAGAAGTTGACAAGACTGCTTCTCAACCGATTTTTTCGATGAAACTGCGAATGGCTAGCGCTACCTTAACATTCTGCAGAATGATGTGTTACAAGTGTTGCAAGAGACGGAGGCGTTCCAGAATAATTTTTTTGGGGGCAACAAGATGGCATGCTACCTCATTGCTATATAGACCAGCACGAGATTTATTGGATCAGATGTTGAACGGTCGCTGGTTCGGGCGAAACGGACAGATTGCGTGGCCACCACGCTCACCAGACCTAACAGTGCGTGATTCTTTAAACGTGGCGCCAAGTCAATAAGCTAGCGCACCGTCAGACGCCTTTATCGCTTTCTAACAAAATATAACCGTTTTTACCCATTTACATTTTCCTACACAGCAAAACACCTATTAACGACCGCCTCTATTAGGCAACTAGCTCCTGTGTAAGTAAGTCATACGATGACCTCCCAACGAATTTGCCATAGATCTATCTCTACCTCCATTCAATGATTACCCTCTGTATAACGACCGTTAATTTCGTTACTGAAGCGCAAGATGAAAGTCTTTTTCCGATCGGTTTGTCTTCAGTCACTGCCAGACCCCCATTTCGGCATGTTTACACGGTGTTACTGGTCAAAGGCTTCCTTCTTCTTGTTTTTGTGATTAGTTAATGGAACGCCAAAGTGAAGTGGTTTATGTTTCTTTTCTTAATGTATGGTCAACGTGATTTAATAGAGCTTTATTTTCATGTATACAAATAATATCCGGCTTCACCTTATCTCAAAGATGGAGTTGTTCGTCCTTTCTTGATTTGAGTCTGTTTATGAATCGTACTTTCTGAGAACGGCTCGGCTAGAACGCCCAACCGAGTGACCTATAACAATGGCGTGTTATAACCAACTTGAAAAGATTCGGCGACGTGCACCCTAATCCTGGCGGTAGGAAGGGTCGCCACCATTGAGACATGTAAAGAAAATGTCCGTTCAGAACTCACACTCCTCGGACCAGATCGGTGATCGTCTCATTGACCGAGTCGTCCCCGGCGATCGAGTAGTTCTTGCTCCGTTCGTCCAACAGTTCGACGAATTTGGCCGGGAACCAGCCACGCAGGCCGTTCAACTCGCCGATCCAGCAGTGTTCGTCGCGCATACTCACGATGGTAATGATGTCGTTCTTCCGGAACCCCAACTCGTCGTCGTCGTGCCGTTCGAAATCCAGCAACGCCTTCGCTCGACGCCGACGCGTTCGGGCCACCTGCCATCGGTTGACGATGGATGATGAAGTGAAATCAGGTAGACAGTTTTCTACCTACTGTTCAACAGTCAACCGAAATTATAAACCAATTAAATTTGTACTATATACCTGGACGTAGTTCTCCAAATCTCTGGCATGACTTTCCAGGGTGTAGTCGGCCTGGGTATTCAGCTTATAGTTGCGCGGATCCATCGATTGGAAGTGGCGAATGATTTGGAGAATTGCGTTCCGCAGATCAACCAGTATCTCCGTCTGTTTAATGTTCTTGGCCCGACTGTCCCCGTCCTCGCTGTCGCCCCACAGTAACAGGGCTATAAGCGAACGGGACCGACGTAGTTGGCGCTTGTTCAGGTGCTGATCAGGAAGACACCGCAATAAAATACCTACATTCACTTGTATAGCAGAGTGGCACTCGGAAAGCAGATGTGGACCGGCGACGAGGCCATTAAGACAAAAAACAGCCCTCACTCACCCTTCTGTACCACTAACTGTAAAGTTCTTTTTTGTTTTTTCCTCGTAAGAATGGTTTAATCCAGTATCCAATTGTTTTGAATGTAGGCCCATTATTGTGTTACACTTCTTTTCTAACATTCCAGTTAAAACAAATATCTAGTGATATTTTCTGCAAAAACCTAACCTAAAAAATGTTAATGCTCAGCGTTTAATGGTAAGCGAATTTAACAACTAAGTATCCCTAACAAGACCTGGTCATCTTCTCCACCCCACTCTGAATGAAGAACAAACAATCCGATCCTGTATTTACATATCTCCCCACAGGTTTCGCAATGCCAGGGGTTGTTCCAGGTTTGTTGCATTATTGGCCGTTTGAAAAACTGTTCTTGCTTTCCGGACTACTTACAGTATGTTGTTGATTTGGATTGCTTGGTGAGGGAGGTTCAGGTTGATAGGGGACCCTGGATTTGTCAGAGTTATTTGAAGCTGATGAGCAAGCATCTAAGAGACCACCTAGATGAGGCTTTTGAAGACTTCCGTCTAGAAACGAAGGCTGCGTTTAAACATTTTTTGCACCAGCGTGATTTTGTGCCTTAAATGTGTTTAATACCTACAGAAAATGAGAAACTAATAAAATTTGGGTTTACCCCCACCATTTTGCCAATTTTGTCCTGTATCGCCAGCGGTCTTTCTTGCTTGGCAGAGACAGGGCCATGTCGTGCCGGTTGCCACATAACCGGTTCTGGAGAAGAACTCCATGGTTTTGCAAGAATGTAACTGCATTCTCCTTTTCTCATTAGATCTGCCAGCTCTTAGGAAGTTCACCATCTTTAACAACATCAATATATACTCTACTCTGGGCACTCCCCCTGGCCCCTGGCACTCTCATATAGTCTGAGTGGACACTCCAGTTCAGGTGGCAACCCCCGTAGGCACAGTGCAACCATACCAAAACCTGAATTTAGTCGCCAGAGTCTGTTTCTGTATACGGAAATTCGTAAAAATGGGGGGGGGAGGAATAAGACCCTAAAATTTTATTGAGTGCAATGCACATTTGAACTAAGACCGCATTGCAATGAACAAAGGTAATATTCTAAAAATACTCACGGGGTTAACAACCGCCATTCGCGAAGATTTGATTTGTGTCGGATGCTGTATAAGGACCCAATCGGGCAATGACTTTCGCGCACGCCAACAAGCCATAAACAGTTGACTGCTATGGTACCAGTTGGTTGTGAACTGTTTTCAGATAGTCTCCCAGACAACTACGATGTTCGTTCGAAGATCACCATCGTTAGGAAAACAGACGGATTACACACGTGTACGTAACAAAGTTAAGTTTCCCTGGAAATTACGGACACGCCTTCTCCAAACACGTTGAAGTGGTGCGAGAGAACATGCACTTAGAATAAACCGGCAAATTCCGTTCGCAGACAGTTTAGCTGACGTCGAAGTCAAAACGAATGCGCTGAAAATCTCCAGCGCACGAATTCAATCTGATGACGTCGTCATGGCTAGCCGTTGTCTGCCGCTGTCAATTATCGATTAGTCAGATAGATCAGCCAATCAACGAACGATAAAATCAATACATCTATATCTAATTGTTCCGTACAAAAGTAGCTGTCAGCAGTTAAGCAAGCAATTGTGGATTAGGCGTTGGCGCAACTCGAATGGGACGCGCCTGCCAGTAGGACAAGTTTAGCGTCATGCCACAGTGGCAGCGGGGACGTCCTCGCTATAACTTACTTGTTTGGGTAGATTTCGAACTGCTTCCGGATTCACCAGAGCTCCCTCGTCAGCCATGAGATGGGCTAAATGTCGCCGGCGTTGGGTGTCAATTTGAACATCGCTAAGTGAGCCAGCCACTTTGTACGCGACCTGCGGGAATAAAGTCAGACGCTATACTATCTGAGTACTTACTTCAATCAACTGAACGGGCTGCAGTCAATAATTTATTCATTTCAAACTGAAAATAGATAAAGGAATGCTGGAAAATGTGCTGTTTTAAGAAGCCGGCTTTAATATATCAACAATAGAAATGTTACAGAACCGTCTTCTGAAAAGCAGCAATAGATGGATTCGCAGCTTCGTCAGCAGTCTATAATTTTGCGAAGCTGAAATGATTGTCCTAGGAAGAAAACCAAGCTGCAAACCACGTTGGAGTTCTCAAACCAGACGTCTGCAGACACTATTGCCAAATTAATCGAAAAGGGATGTGTAATTAAAACTACTAGGGTGGCATTGAATGGGATGCCATTTGAAAGCATGTGGATACTAAAAGGGAAAATTTCGTCAAAGCCTTCATTTTTAGTCGTAATAGAGAAAATGAGATCATTAGTTACTATTATATTAGTGAATTTATAAACTTGTAGTCATTCAGTGGGTTCCTTCTCATTTCGGAGTTTGAGATCACGGATCGTCACTTCTTCCCGTCTTGTGATGCTCTGAACACCGTCTCTGTTGTCTATCCACTTCTTCTTATTCTTTCTTCACAACACGCCTGTCAGGCCTAGGACTGACCAGGTGGGGGCGTGTCAATTGGGGGATCAACCCGCTTCAAAAAGTCCACAATCGTCGTGGCGCTCCCTCTCAGGACAACTGGTCTGTGATTCAGCCGCGAATGATGTCTAGTACCGAATGTATTTTCAGTGTCGCGGAACAAATTTCCTCGCTAGTTCATATCCATTTGGATCTCCAGGTCGAGTCTGGAGGGAATGTCAGCCGGCCTGGTCTCACCTGGCACAGAATGCACACCCAAGTGTCGGCCTGACTGCGCAGCGCCATCTGGCGGCCCGTTCCCAAGGCAACTGGGCAGTGGTCCTCGCCGTGGGCTGCCGGGCTGCTGGGCGAGACATCGACCTCCATGGGCTGCGGGCCTTCAGCGGGCAGCAGGGTTGAGTTGTTGGCGATGAATTTGCGCTGCATTGCGGACATGTTAGCCATTACCTTCTCCCGGCGCTTCCGGGCCGCCTCCGCGCGTCGGCGCTTCTCCTGCTTCGCCTCGCTCTCCGTCTGCACAGGGAGAGGAAGGACAGCCATTTAGACAGCACACCACTGCTACTCCATACTGAAGAAGATGCACAATCAGAAGCAGAGGAGGCTTGGACTAATAGATGCGGCTCACTTGTTGAAAGATATGCAACCGTTTGCAATTTAGTTTCGGTTTTAATGTAGGATAAATAAAAGCAATATATTTTTGTAAATAATTATATGATATTTGCACTACTCTTATAGCAGTATACAATGAGGAATTTTGTATTTTTTCAAGAAATGGTACATTCGACAAGCCATCCACTAGCAGACCTGTTTCGGGTTTACTGCCCCTCCTCAGTACTGGGAATAGGATTCGATTTATTTAAATTTATAGCCGTTAAATGAGGCATATTCGTGAACTCAAAGCCTGCAGCTGCAGGGTATCCACACGTGCTTACAACTGTAAGCGATCTCGTGGCTACTAGTGGTTAAGCAGAATCGACTGCCGATCATCCTAACCAGTACGGACGAGGGGCAATAACCCTAAAGCCGGTCTGCTGGGGTATATATCTTATCGAACAGGCCATTTTCTGGAAAAAAATAATATGATGTTTTAACTTGCGTGTTTGTACTCCAACAGATATTCTGTCACACATCATAATATTTGTACACTTAAAATCGATGTGAGAATACTACTTTCTGATTGGCTAACAACAGTAAAAAAACTAACAATCAGCCAATTACTCTCTTCCCTGCCGGTGTTTATACTATGCTGACTCATAAGTGTTCAAATTCCTAAGAAAATAGACTGACGGACGAGCGAACAGTCATACAGACAGAGAGATATAAACGCTTTTGTAGATATGCGAGGACGCATCTAATAATTAGAATCTGTGGTCGAAGCTCCGCGGAAATAGGGAAGAGGATCACGGTGAGATTTGAACTGTCACTCCTCCAAGAGAGTGAGGGCATTTGAAGAGGAATCAGAAGACCAAGAAGAGGCTGAATAGATTGCTTGAGAGTTTGCAATCTACGAAGACATGGGAGGATTGGAAGAGAAATACATTCCTATGCGTGCAAGCAGTCACCTTGTTTGAATAATAGATGATACCGATGACCCGATTTTCCACCAATAGCTTCTACTTGTACTGTATACACTGCTATAGGGTTTCTCCTCGGCGACAAGAGGGCCTGGTGGTCTCTCCTGAGTAATGATCTATCTTTCTCCTTGCTTGGCAGAGGGGGTGGCACACAAGGCGCTATATTTTTACAGTCATATTCCAAACAAGAGTTGATACTGGAATGTACTGCATTGTGATAATACTAACACCGGTAAACCAAGACGATAAAGCAGGTCAAGATTTTATTTACATTGTGTGTCTATCGTTCTTCTTTGGGTATTTAAAACTGAACACCGTGACAGCGATGCGCATTTCCCCTACAAATGGGAAGTTTCTTCGCGTTGTTGAAAAATCAATAAAATCGAACAATGGACTAAACGATTCAAACTAATTATAAATCGTATATTTCTTTTTCGCTTTGGAGTTCTGGAATCTCTGAAGAGAAAGTAATTCGGCTTGCGTTGACTATTGTGTAAAGCGAACCTCCAGTAACCAGAAGGTAATTCAAGCTACTTGTAGTCGATTTCTCTAGCGTTCACTTCACAAGATTAATTTTACAGATTTTTCTCAATTCCATTTAGTCTCCTACGACTCCTATAATCAAAAAACTAAATTAAATTTATTCAATAGTATGTTTTTAGTAGAAGATTAAATGGTAGTCCCTGCAGCCAGCTCACCTCTTCGCCAAGTGCCGGCTCGTTCCCAGTCGATCCACCACTGGACTGTTTGCTCACGGCGTCACCTTCCAATTGAGATCGGTTTCCCGAAGAGCCCTCACCGCGTGATCGGCGAACTTCGTGCCATCTGAACCGGCAAACAGACTGAACGGTTACTCAATGGACATTCACTCACTATACGTCCGTTTCCAGTCTGTCGACTCACAGGGAAATTTACACCTTATTCAAATAACCAAATGAAAATGCAAATTTGCCTGGAGAAATATTGTATAGCATTAACTGTTTATCAAATTACTAGCAGTAGGTACCCGCGTTGCTTGGCAATAGAATAGGGCACATGCCTAATCCTAACACGAGCCCTGCCCTAGTATTTTGTTTTATGAAATTTTCTGTGAGAGGCTTCTTTCTGCCCGAAACGGCCATTTCACACCGTTTTTAGCCACCTGGACCTCGCCCCACTATGTTATCTGCAGGTTTGAGGGGGTCACCTATGCAAAATTTCGGGACGCTGGCCCCAACGGTCCGGCCGACCACCCTGAACAAACAAACTCTGCCCGATAAAATCGGCCATTTCACACCGTTTTTTGCCTCATTGACTTCGACTCTGATCCCTTGACCTTGACCCCGACCTCGGAGGTCGACCTACCCCCCCCCCCCCTATGTTACCCACAGGGCTGAGGGGGCCACCCATGCAAAGTTTCGGGTCGCTGGCACTAACGGTCCGGCCGCCTTCTGCCCGAAACGGCCATTTCACATCGTTTTAGCCTCCTTGACCTCGATCCTGACCCATTGACCTTGACCCCTACCTCGGAGGCCGAACTCACCCCCCTATGTAACCCGCAGAGTTGAGGGGGTCACTCATGCAAAGTTTTGGGTCACTGGCAGCAACGGTCCGGCCGCTCACCCGGAACACACATACAGACAGATAACTCGACAAATATATATAAGATTCAAACATTTAAAGAAATTTCAGGTTTAATCTTTAATACAACGTGATATTAAGTTCCATGTTTATTAATTAATACGATTGTATAATAGCTGAGTTGATAATGACAGGATTAGGAACCTGTCCTATAATTTCAAGACTGAATTTTACAATATACAGTATATAGTCAGTAGAGTTCAGCATTGGCGAGTAAAGAGTTCATCTTAAAATCTCGCTGCTATAATAAGGTCATGTAATGGTAGGTTAAATGGCCTCTTGGACTTCAGAATATTCTTTTGGCTAATTTGTATTGTCATGTAGCGAATTTTAATTTTCGTCTGGCGAAATTGTAATTTTCTTTGATAAATTTGAATTTTCATTTGGCGAATTTGTACTTTTGTTTGACGAATTTGCATCTCCGTTTGGCGAATTCGTGTTTTCATTTGGCGAATTTGAATTGGAAACGGTGTAGAGAGATGGAGTATTTTATTCGGCTCAGCACTAATGTGTAAAATAATTTATCAACATTTTTCAATATTGGAGACACGTTTTGTTCTTTTTTGTGTCTCCGAACTGTCGCTCAGCGAGCGAGACTGACCCCAATGTTGGACAGCCAGATTGCCGAGCGTGGGAACCG
>JAUYWV010148634.1:0-10203 GCA_032274565.1 Nematoplana nigrocapitula
TGGCGTCCTTCTCTCTTCGCTGTATCCATAGCGTCCTTCTCTCTTCGCTGTACCCATAACGTCATTCTCTCTTCGCTGTATCCATAGCGTCCTTCTCTCTTCGCTGTATCAATAGCGTCCTCTCTCTTCGCTCTTTTAGCAACGGGATGAGCGCTCAATTGGTCTCCCTTATTTTACTCTCATGCTAGCCACCCCCAGAAAAGTGAGTCGTTTCCTTGTACGTATCTGTCTGCATCAATTGTCGATGCGTTCCAACTTGTCTTCATATGACTCCTCCTTCCATTTTCTGTTACACGGACTTTGGACCAATCAATGAAATATATCATACAGGGTGTACAGTATATCTTGAAAAGTAATGTTTCTAGTATTTCCAAATTCTCAGCCCACCAATTACGCGATCAGATAAGGAAGACGTGGAAGGCGTTGGAAAAGAGTCTGGACAACTGCGTGGTATTCGCGGAACTCCGAGAACCCTACGGAGACTATGTGCACGTTTACCAAAGGTACGCTTATGGCCCTGTCAGTTGTTGGTAAATTTGACACAAAGTAGGGCAAAAGCTAACTCCATGAGTTTCATCTGATCAGCAAAAACGATAACAATATCTGAGAATAAAACAAGAATTTTTGTTATTGTCCTCTAAGTTATATATATTCGATTTTCATTTATTATTACGGTTTTTTAATTTCACTCTGTCACAACTTAATTCTTTCTTATAGTACAGTACATTACTAATGGTATATACTGTATAATATCACTATTATATTCTATACTCAACTACGCAATTGAAATATATGGCAAAAAAACATGCAAAAGTGTGCTTCATATAGTACACTGAAATGGCGAGCTGTACAGTATTACACATGACATACAATCAATCGAAATATCCCACAATAGAAATCTAACAAATAACCTGAATGTAAAACACTGGTCAACTTCAAATTTATTGTGCAAGTCTGTTTGCTGATTTAGGACACTTTTGATGTGCTGAATCCAAAAATCACATTGATTTTGTTCAATCAGGTCAACATTTTGATCTATTACATATTATTTTTATTTGTGTTGTCCGAGGGAGTGAGCGAAATGACTTCGCCCAGAAGATCTTGCAAAAATAAACCCGACATTTTCTGCTACATCTGCAGTGAATACATAATTGTTCTCAACAGGAATGCAGTCACAAGTTTCAGATACTGCAGCATGCTTATCATGCTTATTTTGGTATTAAACTTGGTGACCAGGATGAAGCTTGGTCGCCACACATGGTATGCAAGGCATCCACTGAGTATCTGCGTCAGTGGACCAAGGGCAAGATGAGTTGTCTAATGTTTGTAATTCCTGTGGTTAGGAGAGAGAAATGATAAACCATTTCACTGACTGCTCCTTCTGCGCCATTGGTAGGTCTGGGATCAACAGAAAGAACCAGAGGAGCCTTAAGTATCCTGATCTTCAATCAGCACGTCGTCCTGTAGCTCATTGTGATGAAATTCCAGTATCTGTATTTTGAGAACTTCCTTGTGATTAAGATTCCTCCAGTGTACGAGAAGATGAAGAAGACGAAGTGGTTTATAACGACCTCCACATCTTTTCCCACGAGGAGCTAAATGCTCTAGTTCGTAATCTCAGCTTGTCAAAGTCCTCTGCCGAACTGTTGGCATCCATATTGAAGAAAAAAAACCCCTCTCTGACTGTGCTCGCATCAGCTTCTACCGCAACAAGCATCAAGAGTACCTCAATTTTTTCTCTGAAGAGAAGGATTTGGCGTACTGTACATGTACAGATATTGCACAGCTTGGAGTGCCACAATACGAATCCAAAGATTGGAGAGTGTTCATGGACAGCAGCAAGCGCTCGCTGGAATGTATTCTGCTGCACAACGGCAACCAGTTTGCCTCTGCACTCGGCGACACTGAAGGAGAAGTATGAAGCGGTGAAGTATTTGCTGGAGAAAATTTGTTATGATCAGCATGGGTGGTTTAGTTGTGTTGACCTGAAGATGGTGAACTTTGCGTTGGGACAAAAGTCCGATTCACCAAGTACCCATGCTTTCTGTACATGTGGAATAGTAGGGACACTGCTCAGCATTGCACGAAGAAGGATTGGTCTGTGCGGGAGTAATTGGTGCATTGCAGAGCAAGGAACGTCATCGAGACGGGTTGCTTTTCCCACCGCTGCACATCAAGCTAGTTCCCCAAAGCTCTGGACAAGGATCGTTGCTGCTTCACTTACTTGTGCCAGGCTTTTCCATGATTGACCATGGAGAGGTTGAAAGCTGTCATCTTTGACGGTCCTCGAATCTATCAGCTTATCAGAGATCCGGAGTTTGAAACCTCAATGAACGAAGTGGATCTGGAAGTATGAAAGGCTTTTGTTCTGGTCGTGAAGAACTTTCTGGACAACAATAAGGCTAGGAACTATATGCAGAACTTGTCACCAATATGCGAACTGCTTTCAGAAACCTCAGAGGCAACATGAGCATCAAAATGCAATACTTATTCTCAAATATGGATCGGTTTCCTGAGAATCTCGGATCAATGAGCGACGAGCAGGGAGAGAGATTCCATCAGGACACGAAAGAGATACTGTAGAGACCAGGTATCAGGGACGCTGAGACGCAGTCATGATGGCTGATTACTATTGGACTCTGAAGAGAGACATCCCTGCCACTGAGCATTGTAGTAGGGCTTTTGAAAATGGAAGTTCAAGCGCTGAATTTTGTACATTGATGACGTAACATTCAATTTACATGTACTTACCTTAATCAATGTCTACTATTCAATTTACTGAAATCGATGTTTGTAACATTTAAATAATACATGGTGTTGGAATGCGATTTGTTTATCTTGAAAACCTATTTCGGGTGAGAAATGTAAACCAAATTAAAAAATGTAATCAATTTAGTCAAAAGATCGTTTTTTTTAAAAAGTACCACATAAACATGACCTTCTGATTGATAGAATTGGATGCGATTTTCGGATTCAGCGGTACAAAATTGACCTAAATCAGTTGACAAAACATGGACAATTTACAACAAAAAAATTGTTTGGTACCCTGTGTAATAATCTCTTTTATATGAATATAAAAATATAGTTAAAGAAGAAGTTCGTGTAGTCTTGAACCAAAGAGAAATTGACTTAAAATTAATGAAAATGGGCAACAATTAGAGAAAAATGAAAAAATGATTTGCTAAATAAACATTAAAGATACTGTAGTTTTACCATAAAAAATAAACGGTCTCCGCCTCTTTTATGTCTTGTTTAATTTTCAAATGAAATAATTGTAATTTTTTTTCAAAATGTAAGCGCGGGAAATGACTTTGTTTTAATGAAATGAAAAGTGGGCTGGTGACAATTGACTGAATGACAATGGGTCATCGATGGGGAGACTGAGTCTGTGGAACATCTGGAATTGTAATTCAGAAAATAGGAAACAGAATCACCCAACTGTTTGCAAACAATGCCTCACGATCTGAACACAATCAAGTTTTTAATATTTTCGCTCTTCTCTCCCTTTGCATTGCCTCTGAGGTCTCCCAAATGTTCTTTATTCTTTGAGAGGGTCGGATACATATCGTTGTCGTCCAGTGAACGTGTCCGTATATCACTTTGACTGTCTGTACTGCATTACACAACTTTGCGGGTCGTCGTTCGGTCATCGCTGGAAAGTGTTGAGTCTTCCTTTATCGGCAGATGTCCAAATCCAAGTCTCACTGTCAATCGGTTAAATAAAAGGTTTAATTGATTTCCAAGTACCAGAAGGAGTTGAACATCTTCCCTGTGGTGATCCCTACGAGGTTGCAAATCCTTAGCTATGTTTCAGATAGTAGTAGAGAAGGCTAACTGCTAGATCAATGCATAAATTCTAACCGTATGTACTGGAGCACTGTCTAGTCGAAGAAGCAATGATTGCACAAATTGATCGAAACCAACTACGCGGTTGTCTCTAAAATCCTTCCAGAATTCACGCGTTGAAAAATATTTTGGAAACCTCTGTCCTTCTAGGAGCAAATGGTAAATTTGAAAGTAGTAATAGTTTAGTCCTCTCTCAGCTACACAGTAGCAAAACTCCCATATCCCTCTCCACAACAAAACTGCACAAAACTCTACAACAAAACCAACACATCAGCCCACGATGCCAAAAGAAAACTACGTCAAAAAGTCAACCACAGTCATCAAAGCCAACCGAAACCGGAAACAACTCGTTTAAACAAAACCCGTATCATATCTCGCTCATTAAAAGCTTTTTTAAACTTCCTTTAAAGTGAAATCACGTGACGAACTGCTGCTGTACAGCTGTCCTCCCATTTCCGCAGTCCACGGGACGAGTGTCACAGCCTGATTGGCTACAAAGCCCAGGGCGGCCAAGACATGGCGTTGGGCGTTGGTTGCGGTGCCAAACCGGCCATACTGCTCCACGAAATCATCCACGTGCTGGGATTCTACCACGAGCAGTCCAGGCCTGATCGAGATCACTACGTTACCATCTATTGGGAGAACATACTCCAAGGACGTGAGCAAAGTTTGAAATATTTTACACTAGCGGGAGGTGCCCGGCTCCGCTCGGGGGATACATATAGGGCTAGGAAATATCAGGAAACAAATAAATTTTCAAGTAAATAATTTATTCTGATGAGTCGGTAGGAAAAAGCAGAGAGGAGAATTACGTTGAGAACTACTAACCTTTGGATCAAATCAGGGTCAATTAATGGGGGGGGGGCTAATGGACTAAAAACCTGCCTAGGCATATATAAACCAGAGTAGACGTGACCTCTTGAAATGTGACCAATTTTACTTGTAAATTCCGAGGTATACTACTCTCAAATTTGTCAGTAGTCAGATATAACCGTAGGATGTTTTTTTTAATTATCGCATATTTTAAATACATTTTTCTATTTTATTAATTATTTTACAAAAATTATATTTTAAACCAAGTAAAAAACACCAGCAGGAACCTTCTGATTCCAACTCTGCCCTTAGTTTTACTCTGGGATCAACCGTTAAAAATTTATGCAGACACACACAGACATCTCTACTTTATATGTACAGTATGGCAGGAAGTGAATACCACAAAAAGCATCCTTATCGATAAAAGTACCACCAATCTATTGGGCAGGATGATTGGGTCTATCCGGTTTTCTTAGGCCTCATCAGCAAATCATACGCAAGGGTCTCTCACTTTTTCGCTCGATAGGAATGCTATTCTTTCTATAAATTTAGGCACACTATTTTATTTTCTAAATGTTCTTAGCTTGCGCGTTCACCTTAAATGTCTCTGCACCATTGCGTGGTGGTTATTTCCGTCCAGGTGCCGTGTTTCTGAGATCGTTTCGGGAAATTACATTATGAGCTGACAAACTATGCATGGATTGCTAACGAGATCACAAACTGAACTGTCCATTTCTCCTGTACTACTGACGGCTGAGCATTTGAGTAGTATGTTTTCCTCGATAAGGAAAATGGGTGCTTTATTGTTGTATTAACGTGCACGCTTCCAGTGTATCATTATTGCATGGCATTTCATAGTTGTGTATTGAGTGACGACACACCGAAGCGAAAACCGTGCCAATTATTCATTAATATTTTTGTTTAAGTTTGTTTAAATAATAGCAAAAAAACATATGATTTGAAACGTGCCGCTACCTTGACAGAATTTTAAGACCACTACCAGGTTTTAAACTTTCAATTACCAAAATCTAACCATAATATAATTCTGAAAAACACGCTTTCAAATGTGCAGCGGAGGACCCATGACAGCACCATCATTGCACTCAATTTACTGCCAGCCAAGCGACCAACAGACTCAACCAGCCTAAATTGTTAATTCACATGTACTGTATTACAAGGCAGCACACTTTTGTAATGTCAAAATTTGTATTTGTTTCAAAAATATCGTAACTAAGAAAGTTAAACAGAATTTGGAGAGAGAATACAGCCTTGCCTGAAGCCTCTTTAATCGGTTTCATTGAATTAGCCAACTGGACATTTGGATGCAACCATTGGGACCATCGTTCATTCTCTCTCTCTCTCTGTCACAGATTGTCAGAATTTCCTCAAGTGCACGGACTGCACTACAGTGGGGCGGTACGACCGGATGAGCATCATGCACTACCACGGCACTGCGTTCACGTGCAGCGGAATGCCGACCATCGCTGGTGTCAACGGCTCGGAGATCCCACCCCATGGCCTCGTCACCCGAAAGGATATTGGCAAGATCAGGGAACTATACGAATGTTCTTGATGTTCTTGCATAATTGTGATGCGCTACTTATAGAAGAAGTATATACTTGGAATCGTTTGAAATATACGGACATAAAGGGATGTTCAAATGATATGTAATGGAATGTTTGCAGGCTGCTTAGATAATATAAGAAGTAAAGAGTAGATAATCAAACTCGCAATAAGAACAGACAAGACTTAACCCCATATCCATACCGGGCTATTTAACGCAGTCAGGTACCGGGGGACTGATTCGCACCCCCCCCCCCACCTATTGAAATCTACTTTTGGAGTGTGCTATAGTGATGAAAATTGGCACCTAATTAAATCAAAAAAAGTGATTTTTTTGCAATTATTCAATTTTTGATCGAAATAATTAACTATATATAATAAAGTACTGCGTGACTGAATATTATAGTGCGTGTTGGTGGTTAAGTGTGTATTAGCAATGAATTGAATTCACTAATATCCACCTCTCAAGGAGACATTTTGTTGTTTTCACTTTGTATTAGATGAACTAAAACATATTGGGGTCACCTAATTTAGAGGCCTATAGCCGACCCCCTATGGGGGTAACAACCATGAAATTATTACTAAAATTTGTTAAACATAAAGTAAGGAAAAGACATGAAAGCTGGAGATCACGCGATTTTTTAAATAACAGTGGCAGCAAAAATAAAACAGGGGGTCCCCCCCCCACCGGAATGGATAGGGTTAAGACAACAACACAATAACCATACACCTACATTTACCAAATAAATTAAAAAAACTGCATTATACTACATGTATACTCAACATGATACCTAGAAAATGTGATATATGATGGGCCCTAGAAATCCCTTGATAAGGGCCCAAAACATTTGAGAGGGTGGGCCCCTTTTGAAGACCATTATAAAGCCTGTTTCAGCGGAGTGAGGGCCCCCTAAGTTTTTTCTTCTGAAGAGCACTAAAACTTGAAAAATAGAGTCCACAAACATTTAGGGAGAGGCCCATTCAAACTCCGAAGGGGTGGCACGCCTTCCCCCTGCCCCCCCCCCTCCAACGATGGGCTTGCTATGTATATACTACTTGCAATACGATTTATTTGTGTCCAAAGTCCAAATCACATGGTATGAAAGTGGTTTGTTGCCGAGAGATTTCAAGTGATCCGCTCTACTTCTTGCCTTTAGTGTCCAATCACTATCGAGGTAGGCGGAGCGAGCATTCGAGACAGTGCATTCCGTCTGCAATGCAAGCAAGCGGTTCACACAGGTCAATCAATGACTGAAGGAGCAGCCAACGTATTTTGTGCTGAAAACTCGACCATCTGCGATATCTACAGTAGGGTGCAATGTCCGATTCCAAGGTTCACCCAATACACTTACTCTGTGTGCGGTCAGTAACCTTCTGGTGAAATGCCGTCTGCGGATGTCATGCGAATCATGCATGCTTGGAGGACGTCGTGGTTTGAGTGGAATATCACGTAGTAAAAAAGTTATGTTTTTTTTTTCATTTTTCACACATTTAGGGGCCTAAAATAGAAAACAATTGAATGGACGAAGAATCTATGAGCCTTTCTCGTCGCCTTTCGAAACAAAATGAATTACGACAATAAGCGTAAATAGAGGGTACGGTAATAGGATAAATTCAATTTATAGTCTTACCAATCGGTTCTTTGAGAAAGATCATTAGACGTCAGTCAGAGGACATAAAAAAGTCGCATTGTTTGTGGCATAGTTCAAAATTTAATTGTTATAATATGCGGTATGTATCGGCATTTTATGCAGGATATTTTTTTTACTGAATGCCAAATCTCACTTGTGCGGTATTTATTACAATTAAAATATTACTTCAAGATTAATCATACATACGAATGAAAGCCTTGAAATTTCTGAGATGTTTTAAATTTTTAAAGTCTCGGTATAATTACGAGAAAGTGTGTTGTAGAGTGATTTACTAAATTATAAGTTTATTCGACCCTAAGTGTATCAAATAACACCAGAAATCGATAATAGCATAATTATGCCTTCTAGTTGAAAATTTATTCATAAAATCTACAAAAATAAATTTTAAGCAGGACATCAAAAAAGAATTCAACCAAAGACTAACAACGCCTTGTTTAGATTTTCGAATTGTGTGTGTAGGGGGAGGGGGGGGTGTCCATTTTTAACGGTTGATTCCCGAGCGAAACTAGGATAGATTTGGAATCATCAGATTCATGCGGATGTTTTTAATTGGTTTGAAATAAGTTGATCTGTAACGGCTTGTTGTACTTGTAGTATATATATAAATAAATAAAATAGTTTTATTCATGAAAGCCTGGTAAAAGTTGATGATTGGACATGATATGAGACATGTACACAGCACAATAAGGCAATGTCAGAGCGTAGATAAAAAGAACCAAACCGTGCACGTTATAAAAGTGTTTGTTCATCACGGACAATCATTTTGTACATTTGTCCGCTCTGATTATTACACGTACAGTACATGAATAAAACAAAATAAGTTTTCTTGGGCTTGTCCAACGCAACATACAATATAGTGGATTGAAAAACGTTCTACGACTATGAATGAGGGACATTACAAATATGTGCATGACAGCAGACGTGTTTGACAAATGGAAAGACTGTGCTATGAGAGTGTACATCCTTTTATTGTGCAACCAAGAGTGGTGTTTTTTTCCGTATATGGTGAAGGTTTCATTTCTACACATCCTAGGGTCTGTGTAGTAACAGTGCGGTCTGGATTTGTTGAGCTTTGCAATACGCGTCTATCAAACATATAGTACTACAAGTTTTCTGAGTCGACTTTAACTTCACTCCAACCAAAACACAGCGAATTTAGTCCAGCAGGCAGGACAGAGAACACATACCTCCTCCGCCCGAAGGCAGTGGAAAAGGAATGGGTAGTAACTTTCCTGCTCAGTCGAAAGGGGAGCTAGCAGAACATCAAGTACTACACGTTACACCGGAGCGCTATAGATGCTAACCAAGCATCACAATGCGGAGACAGTTGTATGCTCTTGTTTATAAAAAATACATAAAATTTGGTTGAAAAAAACTCGCACACTGGAATTTGTGCCAAACTCACTGTCACTTGTACAAAATTTGTTGGCACTTGGCCATAATTCTTTGTCCTAGCAAAACCCTTTGAGCCAGCAGTCAGTCGGCAGATGTGTGCAGAGTGTCAGGAGTGCACCTCGACGGCCAGCATGGGGCCGGTGACGATGCGGGGGCAGCTCTGTGCTTCCTCGAGAATCCGCACAATCCGGTGCGAGCGGGGCAGGTGTGCGCAGTAGATACTCCGGATGCTGGCCGAGAGGCAGGCGGTCAGGACGGCGAGTTCGCCCACCCGCGGACAGAAACTCATGTTCAAGGAGGCCAGATGGGCGGGGGCCTCCTGGGGCCACCAGGTGTCGCGGAGGAGAGCGTCACTGATGTCGGTCATGGAACAGGAGAGTTGGCGGAGTTGACTGCATCCGCGCAGAATCCGCTCAACACCGGGATCCCCCACTCGGAGGCAGTTGTCCAGAATGAGTTGGCGCAGTTTGGGGCAGCCCCTGCTCAATACGACCAGAATGTCCGCGTCCACGTTGGGCAGTTGGCGCAGACTGAGACTGGTCAGGTGGCTAAACTGCACGGAGAGAGGGTGGACAGGTAAGAAGAGTATGGGAGGACCGGAAAGTAACAGAAGAAGAAAATAAAAGAAATGAGAGAGGGAGATCGAGCGACAAGGACGACGCATGAAAGAGGAAAGAATTTGATGGAGAGATAGGGGAGAGAAAGAGAGGAGAAGTTAGGGAGAGAAAAAAGAAAGAAAGTAAGAAAGAAAAGAAGATGAACATAAATGAATAGAGGAAGAGAGACAGACAGACATAATGACAAAGAAAAAAATAGATACTTCAAAATATAATGAAGAGAAGGAGTAACATATAGACAAAGGGTGAAACAAAAAGTGAAAGAGAAGAAGGGATGGATAGTCAGAGAAAGAAAGAGTGAAAGACGGAGAGATAAA
>JAUYWV010148645.1:0-10202 GCA_032274565.1 Nematoplana nigrocapitula
GGCGTATGTATTGAAGAGATATGGGGATCCGATGCAGCCTTGCCTGACACCCTGCTCGATCGGGAATTCGTCGCAATTTCCATTGTTTGTTCTAACGGTTGCCTTTTGATTCGTGTAGAGATTACGCCAAAGGTCAGTGAGGTGAGAAGGAAAACCCATTTCGTCAAGAGTGTGCCAAAGGCGTTCGTGTTGGACGGTGTCGAACGCCTTGGCGTAATCGATAAAGGTCAAATACAGTGTTTGGTTCATCTCTTTCATTTTTTCAATGATCCATCTGATATTTGCAATTTGGTCACGAGTTCCTCGTCCCTTAACGAAACCAGCTTGGTGTTTTGCGATTTCGCGATCCAGATATTGTTGCATTCTGTCGACTATGATGTAAAGAAGGACCTTGCTCGCGTGTGATATTAGGGATATTGTTCGGTTGTTCTGACAATCCCTGGTATCGCCCTTCTTCGGCAATGGAATGAAAACGGCTTTTGTCCAATCTTCTGGCCACTCCTTCTTATTCCATACCAGGTTACAGAGTTTGTGGAAGATCTTTATTCCCTCCGCTCCCGAAGCTTTGATAAGTTCGGCTGGTATATTATCCACGCCAGGTGATTTGTTGTTCTTCATTTTCTTTATGGCCTTTTCAATTTCAGATTCCATAATTGGTGGTTCATTATCATAGTCAGTATTTGGTGCAAAGCGGCCTTGCTGTTCTCTGCGCGCGAAGAGAGTCTCGCAGTATTGTTTCCAACGGTCTTTGATGGCTTGCGCATCAGTTAAAACCTCGCCAGTGTCTGATTTAACGACGTTCAGCTTTGTGGTCGGTTTGTTGGTAAGTTTGTTGACGACTCTGAACAGGTCTTTTGATTTGTTGTTCTGTCTGTTGGACTCAAGCTCATCACATTGTCGGTTGATGTAATCTTCTTCATCTTTCCGAAGATTTCGTTTTATGTCCTTACCAAGTTTTCGAATCTTCTTCTTTTGTTCATCTGAGTGAATTCCCATTGCTTTTTGGTGTCGTCGCTCATCAACAATCTTCAACGTTTCCGATGATATCCATAAGCAGGTTGAATTTGTTTTTCTTTTTGGGATGTTTTCCTTAGCACTCTGAATGAAAGAGGTTTTCACGTCTGTCCATAGCTCTTCAGGTGTCTTTTCTTGATCACAATCAATCAGAACTTGAAACCGGTTTCTGATGTCAACCCGGTAATCATAGGTTATGTTGTGAACGTCAAAATTTAGGACAGGATCACCACGTTTGATTGTTTTCAGCTTTAATTTCATGTTCGTTACCAGCAGTTCGTGATCTGATCCACAGTCAGCTCCAGGGTACGTTTTTGTGATGCGGATGCTTGATTTCCATCTCTGTCGAACAAGAATAAAATCGATTTGGTTCTTCGTTTTCAGGTCCGATGAGGTCCATGTAAACAGACGCCTTGGATGTTGTTTGAAGAGCGTGTTTGTGATGACGAGTTCGTTTGTGGTACAAAATTCTATCAGTCGTTCACCAGCAGAGTTTTGCTCGCCGAGCCCATGGTTTCCCATTACACCGGGAATTTCGTTTCCGCTTCCTACTTTCGAGTTGAAATCTCCCATCACAATAGTTATGTCCTTTTTCGGAATTGTATCCAAAAGCTCTTGTAGTTGTTCGTAGAAGGAGTTCACTGTGGCGTCGTCAGCCGATGTAGTGGGTGCGTATGCTTGAACGATGGTGATATTTTCAGGTTGTGCTTGAATTCTTATCGAAATAAGACGGTCATTCACTGGGTTGTATCCTAGGACTGCTCGCGAAGTAATCTTCGATAGCACTATAGCAACCCCATTCCTTCTGAGCTTTTCTTGTCCCGAGTAGTAAACGGTATGTTGTCCATCTGCTGTGGTGTAGTGTCCTTTTCCGGTCCACCTCATCTCAGATGTTCCGCAGATTTCAATGTTGTTTCTTTTCAGTTCCTGAATCAGAATGAAAAGTCGTCCTTCATTCATTGTTCGAACGTTCCAAGTAGCGACTCGCATGCTGTGTTTGTGAAGCTTCCATCTATCCTTTTCTGGTCTGCCGGCATCGGCTTGCAAACTTCCTGATGGCTTTGATTTGCCAGCGTCATAATGGGCAGACATACTCGGGTCAGTTAGAGACTCTTCCCCAGTCGCGCTGTTGTGATCGTCGTCCGGCCTAGGGGTCCCACCATCTGACGTCATAGTGGGGTTGATATATTGACTTTGCATATTGGTATTCATGGGAGAAAAATAGAGCAGTAGGCTCCCGAGTCTTTCTGCTCCGCAGTACCCTTCTAGATGAGGGTCTTTGTCCAGCTAACTAGGACAGGCACCGCCGCCGTTAACCGCTTAAGCAGTTCAAGACGCCGCCGGGAACCAGCCATCTCCGCTGCTGCCCGAAGATTTGAAGATTCAGAGGAGTTGAATTCTCCTCCTAGCCTTTGCCTGAAGAGGCATAACCTACAAGGCAGCAGGTAGATTTATTCTCGGAGTTGACCTTCTCCTAGCCTTTGCCTGAAGAGGCATACCCTACAAGGCAGCAGGTAGATTTATTCTCGGAGTTGGCCTTCTCCTAGCCTTTACCTAACCAAAGGCAACCTGCAAGGCAGCAGTAGACAGCATGGTTAAAGCGCCACACTTTCGCTTTTGGCACCTCTCTTTTTAGCTTGGCAGCCACACCACGTGCAGGTAAAGAATGAGGAGCTGAGTATGCAGAGGCTATCTGAGACGCTGGTTTTATGTGGTATTTTATAGCACCAAGGATGTCCAGTCCTTGGGGCACCACAACCGTTACATACCCTTTGCAGGACCAAAAGAAGAACGGCCCAGTGGCCGGGTGCAGGGAATTAACACAAATGGAAGAGGTACATTGATTCAAATATCTGGGCGCAATTATTACAGAAGACGGAAGATCTGAAAGTGAAATAAGAACCAGAATAGTGCTTGGCTTTAAAGCATTCTCAAAACTAAATAAAATATGGAAAGATAAACAAATAAGTATCAAATCCAAGATTCACTCCCACTATCTTGTACGGTGCAGAGTCAGAGATAATAACAACAGCCACGGAGAAAAAAATCGCCGCATTTGAAATGAAGGTATTCAGACGCCTGCTTGAAATCCCTTACACAGCACACGTAACCAATGATGAAGTCAAGGCTCGTATTAGATTGCAAGTAGGAACAATGAAAGAAATTTTTACTATCGCGAAGAAGGCGAAGCTACAATGGTTCGGTCATGTCTACAGACACAGTAACACTCTCTCACAAACCATCCTCGAAGGCTACGTAGAATGTAGACGCAAACATGGCAGACCGAGATCAAATTGGATCAGCAACATTACTCAATGGACTGGTATGAGCGCGTCAGAGGCAAGCAGATTTGCAAAGAACAGAGCGGCATGAAAAAAATTGTTCACACGTCATCACGGGTGCTCCCACGACCTAGCAACAGATTACGGAATTGTTTGATTGATTGATTGATATGAAACATTTGTTTTCACTTTACCTCCATCTCATGTCTTTCAAATATGTACAGTATTTTAAATTAAATCGTTCTGCAAGTTCCACGTTCTTTGACTTAGTCATCTAACAAAATCGCTTGTTATATGACTCCTAACATTCTCCTTTAGCACCAGGCGGTACCTCAGAAAAAATAGCTGTTTAAATGGAAGATGTATTATTCACGTCTTCAATTATATAATAATAATAATTAGATTTTTTGTGAAACAATATCCAAATGATTGGCCAGAGACGGCCTGGCGGCAGATCTTAGCTGGTCGCCAGATCAGATTCAAATAAAGACACATTTGAAACAGTAAATAATAACACAGAACGTGAGTTGTGTATTGTAGATTAACATACACAGAAAGTCTAACAAAAGGTTTCAAATACAACAACAACACCAATAAAGCCTACAACGTTCTGAAGAAACCTATTCAGGAAGAAAATGTTAAATGAATGTACTGTAAGTAAAAATAAAGATAATAAATTACTTACCTCTAGTTCAAAAGTAGTGGATCGATGAAAAAAATAATGTAGTGAACTTTATAAATTTAAAGGAAATGTGGACACGTCAGTGGTACTGGAAACAACAGACAGGGACAATGAAGAAGTAGAAGTGAAGTCAAAAGTGGTATCGAGGATCTTAAAATAAATAAAAAAACTGGTCATAATAACATTTCGGCAGAATTAATCAAAGATGGCGGTGAAAGGATGTTTGACATCTTACGTCTAATATAATACATTGTATGTAATAAAATTCTAACGACAGGGAACTGGCCCGCGCAGTGGACTGAATAAATTCTTATACCCATTCAAAAAAGAAATCATCAAAGAAGTGTATACTACTTACAGAACAATAAGTATTATTAGTCACACGAGCACACGCTTCAGGAAAGGCAGGAGCACAGTTGAGCAAATCACAAATCTTTGCATTATATTTGAAAATATCGTCATCACCAACGTATGGTTTTTCACAATTTTATCGATTTTAGAAAAGCGTTCGACCGAGTCTGGCATGCAGGACTTTGGATCACGTTGGATAAACACAGGTTTGGCAAACAAACGTCTATGCTAATGCAAAAGCTGTACGAAACCTCAAAATCCACACTAATGTTAGAAAGCACATATAGTAACTGGTATAAGGCAACATTCGGCGTCAGACACGGATGCATACTGTCTCCAACCCTTCTTGAATGGATCATGGTGGATGCATTGAAAATTTATACTGAAGGCATTAAATGTGGGGGCCTAACTATAAACAACTTGAGGTTTTCAAACTATATCGACCTTCTGGCAGAGAGAGTTAGCTGAAATAACGAAACGACTGGACGAAACAATCAGGAGATATGGTATGGAGATAAACATAGAAAAAATAAGATTATGGTAACTGCATGGTATAGGGGTAATACTGCCAATGCCGCCAGTAAAATTGATGGTCAGCAGCTGGAACAGGTTACAAAAATTTAATATCTGAGAGCCACTAGCGATCTCAAAGTGAAGTGCAGGGTAGGAGCAGCAACGAGTGCAATAGCTAAACTGGACAACATCTGGAAAGCAAAAAATTAAAGCCGGAGACAAGGATCAAACTGATAACGGTACTGGTAAACAGTATCTTACTCTATGGCAGTGAAATCTGGAATATTAACAACTAGGTCATCAAGAAGGTTTCGAAATGAAGTGCTACCGTAGGCTGCTTGGAATCTCATGGACAGAGAAAAAGACTAATGACCAAGTACTGGAGATGATCAAAGCGGAGTGTGCTGGAAAACAACCGGAAATACTTATGGAATCAGTCATGAAAAGGAAATTGTCATTTTTTAGACATCAGGTCAGGCGAGACGGAGTGACAAAGACTCTGATACTGGGAAAATGCGAAGAAGGGCGCTACCAAGGCATACAGATACGAATGTGCCAGGATGATGTCGATGAATGGACGAGTCACAACGGACAGAAACTTTGTCACCTTGCAGAAGATAAGGATGGTTGGCGAAAAGCTGTCAAGAATTGGATGCACCTATGACTTAACCGGCTACGGCGAATTTGAAATTGATTCTAAACGTTGCGTTGCTTCTGTGTCAAATTGAATATCATGAAAACAATATTCCATTCTACTGAAATACAGTTGAATGTTAGTGTCATTAAAATTAGTTGCGTATTATCACACAGTTCATCGCCAAATGATATATACGGTAGAACTAGTCAAAACCTTATCCAGTGAAACCCACAACGAATATATTCCAGATAGTTTCAAATAAACTTTAATCAATGGTTCTGATTCTGCACGTGTAAATGAAAACGGAGGACGATATAAATGTCATTGTTTAACAATAGTTTCATCATCATGAAAATTACACTGAAATTTGAATTTAGCTTTCACTAGTGCATGGCAGAGTTTTGCTATACTACCATATTATTATCGTTTTTAATAATATAACCAATGAAACAAGACACAAACTAATATATTTTGGAGCTCAACAGTGTACACATTTAATATTTGTTTTAAGATAAAAGAATGCTCAGAAAAGTTTTGGAAATGGAAGTTTCCTTTACAATCAAACCATTGGCTATATCAATCGAGGAAGCCACCAATGAAACGTTTTTGGAATATTACAAAAAATTTAAAAAGTTACAAATAAAGTCATTTTTACTGGCTGTAAATGACCGTTTCCGATTGCAAGAATTTATCAAAAAGGTAGGTGTTTCTTGTATTGCAATGAAAATTATATTTGTCTTTATTACACGGTAACCTGGTCACCCGGTCTAGGTTCCCTCATCGGGGGCATATACATTCACCAATGTAGAGACTCAAGCCTCCCTTCCTCCTTGCCTTCCCGAATTGCAGTCACTCCACGGAAGGGCATGTCATCCTTGAAAAAAGAGTGCATGACAATCAATAAAGTTTTTGACCGTAGTAAAGAAGATAATGTAGTACATCTAACGAAGCCGCCGACCATTCCAACCCCACATAACTCGTTGAATACTCGGCTAACCTTCATCATCCTATATATCTACTCGGAAAGTGCCAGATTAGCATACAGTCGTATATCACACCCTAACAGCTTAGGTTAGGATTAAACCTTTGAGTATGACCCTCCAACTGAACTTTTTAAATTCATCAGCTTTCCTGGATATCGTTGCTGAAGAAGGTCGAATGAAACTTATTCAGATTGTGGGTTCCCTCTCCCGACTCCACGTCAGAGCACACCATCTCGTAAGTTGCAGGCCTCAACTTGCAATGGAATTTAAATTCTATAGTAGGCTATTGCTGCGATGTTACACCAATATACTCCAGAAGTGAATGAGGCTATTTATGGTGCTAACAAATGACATATTTTAACAATTGATGAAGAATTTGGCCACCTTATGTGACTAACGGGATTTTGTTTGCCATTGACATAAAATTTGTAGCATTGCAGCAATCGTCTTCTATATAATTATGAATTTGATCAAAATTTTAGACCAATCAGTAAGAGTTATGTAAACTTTTTAAGGTTAAAGAAGAGTTGGGCAGTCATATTTGTGTAACTATTACGTAACGTTTATTTTAATTTAGGAAATAAACTTCAGTTAAGGCAAACGTTCTGGCGGTGGAAGTAGAAATAAGCAGTAGTATTTATGTGACTTCTATGTAATTTTGTCCGGCTTTTGGTCAATGAAAAGAGTTCTTATAATTTGCCATCTCTAGTTCACCGTTCAGCGTCTCCAAAATTTTCACTGCTCATCTCTATCTTAATCTGGCACCGACAGATTAAGGAAACTTCGGTCTATGGGAAGGAGGTCAAGTAGAGTTAGATAAACCCTTACTGTCAACGTTCGTAATGTATATTATGCATTTCATTTATGTTCAATTGTGTTTATTGCAATTTCTTGTTTTTTCTTTTAAAATCTTTAAGATTAACAGAACCGGCCTTTTTAGACAAGACTATTATTGGACACTTCTCGGACCGAACATGTCGCCCAATGACATTTCGTCTATGCTACCCTCAAATATCAACATTGCAATTGCACGTGAAGGCGGCTATCTAGTTTGTTCTAATGCTTTAAGAATATTTTCTTTAACATGTGATCCGTCATCTTTGAAGGTAACAACTAATTTACAAATTGTACAATAAATGTTTTGCAATACCACTGAGAATTGAGTTCTTTCTATCAGACTCATATTGTTCAAGATAACTTTATTTCAATATGATTGTTTTGAGATAATATTTCATCATTCTTTATGTTTTCTTAATTTTTATAAGCAAACTTTCAGAACATTATAAAACTGGGTTTAATATTCATAAGAAAACCAACCCTATTTAGCACATGACAAAATTGCTAAATGGGAAGATATATAAGGAAATTTGACATCTTGATTTTTGAAAATATATCTATTACTAATCCCAATAGTGATAATCTGCGTTTTGTTACTATAGTCACTCAACTAAGTTTTACGTTGATATCTGCATAGATTCAGTAGCGTAGAAAAAAAGGTTGTATGATATATTCTTTTAATGTCTGAATTCTCTATTCATATTTAGATAATTGGACCATCTATAATATGCGACATTGTCGCTAAATGTCAACATTATTTTCGTTGAAAGAAATATAATGCATAGATAGAGTATTCCTTCGAATAGTATTTTATTTTATATACATTCGTTGAATGTATAGAATTGTTTTATAAATTTCAAACCATACCACTTGTGACATTATAAAAGATTTCAATTAAAACGAATTGTCAAACTGCATCAGAATATTGGAGGAACGGGTCATTTTAATTCAGAACTGATAAAATAATATTTTATAAAAACTTCAAATAAAATTCCAACAATTGGTATTCACATTTAAGAGTTGATATTAGGTAACGGTAAATTGGCATTCAAGCACGTCAATTAAAACACAGAAAAATATATTATGAGAAAAATAGATCACCAACATATAAAATATCCGCATAATTATAAACTAGCCGGTAACCTCCTTTCCAATCCCTTTGTCGTTTTTTTAAATTTTCTTTCACATTCTTTCTAAATTCGTTTAGAAACTTTTAATAATGTTCTGTCTATTTTCTCATTTTAGGCAACTGATTTTCTTTTGGCCGATGCGATTGAAACTGTGATTAATTCAATTGAAAGTCGTCAAATAAACCAATCAAATTCTATCAGAACATCAGATTGTTCTACTGGTACAAAGTTTGAAATGGGTGATGTCATATATAATAGAATTATTAATGTAAGTACTGTAGATATAGAAAGTTATAGTATAATATAGGAACACACAAGGTGATACACCGCGATATTGTACTTGATTAATAAGCAGTTTATAACAAAAATCAACGACAAAATTTCAAGTTCTGTGACAAAAGTTAAAAAAATTACAACCCTCGTGTATTTTGGAAAATCTGTATCATTTCATACAAACTTCATAAACCTTTCAAAGCATGAGATGTGGTGGCGAGAAGAGGATAAAGTGGGCATTTGATTACAGAAAGCACGTTTGGCTTGGGGACAGACCCCTTCTTGAGTTGAGCGATGCCTTGGAGGTGCGAGTAGATCTGCGTGGGGAGGGCGCTGATTCAACGGTGCCGTGTGATGTTGTGAGAACCACACTGCGGTCGAATTTGGTGGTGGCGCGTCGGGTGAAGCGATATGTTTGTTTGAGCTGACGGTTTCGTGGGATACCAGACTGAATGAGGCGTACGAGGGGATGGCATTGAAGTACAGTATAAGGATCTGTGGATGCAATGCGAGGAAGCAGAGTGGAATTTTTCGGTCACCCCGGTTGAAGTAGGGTGCAGAGGATTTATCGGTCGGTCATGGAGATCGTTTATGAAAGCGCTGATCGTGAAGCCGCAGGAAAAGCGTAAGGTTACAAGGTTGGCGAGCAAAGCGAGGTTCAGCGTGGATTCTTGGTTCCCTACTGCAGAAGAATTGAGCGGCGAGACACTTTTTCATCCTTTCTAAGATTAAAACAAAGCATTGTCCCGTGTGGCCGCTTGAGAGTACTGTAATGATATTAAAGACCCGAAACAGCCAGACTCTGAAGTTATCATCTGACGACCCGATTTATGATCTGCGTCTGACAATCAGCTGTATTTTCAATATTCCAACCGGAGACGATATACTGGAGCGCTTTTTAAACACACGATCTATCAATTCTTTTCTTAACAAAAAATCACGACTAAAACGGTCGGGGAGAGTTTATCAAATATGATCCAAATTTATTAGAAAATATATTTTACTTGTGAGTACAGCTTTGACGGTGATTAAAACTGCATAGAATTGCAATCCATGGAAAGATATTTATTAAAAAGACAATCCAATGATTTCCATTAAAACGAAAAGTACCTTCAATCAATGAGCAAAATGGTGTTCATATACTGCACATAAAATGTATATCGTGTGAGTACTAATAAATGAATATTTAGAAATAAGTTAGCACCGCGAGTTCATGCATGCATTGTTACCACTTCATTGACAAATGTGTCTATCTATGTAAAGCAAAAGTATAATTATTGCAGAAACTATCGAGTATAAATAAAATATCTTGCAGTTGGTGTAACTAATTGTATTTGTAACGTGTACTTCCTATTTTTTATACTTTCAAAACTTTGTGTCCTGTATCCTGAGTAGTAAAGATTTGTACCTCCCGAGCACACCCCCCCCCTCCCCCCCGCCGCAAGGTATGGAAAAAGTTGTCCACAGTAAAAGCCGATGGCCAAACTTTTGTACCTCCCG
>JAUYWV010148656.1:0-10202 GCA_032274565.1 Nematoplana nigrocapitula
ATTTTCAAAAAGAAAATTATAATCATATTCCTAGCCATTTATTTAGTGGTAGTCATTGTTTAACGAAAATGTATCCTGCGAACTTTTAAAAGTTGGGTCTCTTGGTAAATTACTCTATGAGCATGATTGTTTTCCACCCGTATAGGGAGAGCGACTTGGAAGAGAGGAGACAGAGGGGTGCTTGATTACATTATTATAAATACTAACGCTATACGGGTAGGCCTAATCCTACTAGTTCGTAGGAATTTGAAATCTGCAGTAGGCGATTGCTGCTTTGAAATCAATATATGGCATACTAATAGAATACTAGAGTAGCTGCTAGCTACAAAACTAAATCAGTATCAGATTAATTCTTAATAACAAAATCGAATCTGAAAACTGTTTCTCTTCAGTATGTTTTTTAAAAGTTTGTTTGTTTGATGTTTGACAGTTTTGTTACATGCTTGCTAGATGACATTATTATATATACTAACGCTAAACGGGTAATCCTACTAGTACCGTCAATTCTTTGATCTCTTCCATTAATTGAAATCACTGACATCTTGAAGAATAAATCTTCTTACTAAATACAAACTTACAAATTTAAAACTGAAAATTTATATATAAGACCACTAAGTTTCCCAAAACTTCCTACATTTTTGCACATTTATCCAATAGCCTTTTTTATGATCAGAAATACTTGTTTAAGGACTACTAGAATGTGTTCAGTCCTTAGACAGATACAGTAGGATTCGTCTATATCGAATATTTGTCAGTATCGTATTTATTTAAAAGTCCCGAAAAAATCCTATTTATTAATAGTAAAATTCGCATTTATCGATCCAAGAATTTTGTCCCTAGAAAAATAAATTCGTCTATATCGGCTAAATGGAAAGTACATACACTGATCGCCATTAATTTTGCAACAATTTCTGTATAATAATTTCTAGAAGTGACTGTTTTTCCTTGCTGAGGCCTATAGCGACGCCACGGCTAAAATTCTTCTATTGTCTGGTGTTCATACTGTGCTGGCTGCGTTTAGAGTGCGTATAGTGCCGAGCAAAAAATGCAGAAACATCAGTACATCTACAGTCGAAGAACAAGCACCACCGACATTCAAGGAAAATCTTCACATGGTGAGTCGGTTGAAGTGACTTTCTTAGGTCAGCTGAACTGGAAGAATCTGCCCACATTGGACTTTTCAACTTTGAAAAAGCAATCTTTGATAAAGTATTGAGTATTAAAAAACAATTTTTTTCCTAAAAATTACTTTATTTCGTCGCTTCACGAAACATAACTTTTCGTACTTGTATTAATGTGCGTAATTTACAATGAAATATAACTTTACATTGTACGTTGTTCCGTATTATTTTCATGAAACGTTTTTGTATTTGTGTAGTGTTGTGTAATGTACAAAATAAATAAATTCCAATGATATTTTAAATTTAGGGAAATTCCCCTGGAATTTCCTGGAAATCCGATATAGGCGAATCCTACTGTTCTAGTATAATTGAAATGAAAACGAAATACTGTACTATCAAAGCATTTGAGTAAAATATACCGTCCATAAAAAAATCAAATTTTGATTCCTTAAAAGTGGCCTTCGAGTAGTCCCTGTACTTGCTTTAGGTATTGTGTATTTAAAGGATGAGCTAAAATCAATTCCCCTGTGCCCTAGAACAATGACAATGCCAAAAGTTGCAATATTCCCGATGCAAAATAGCTTTACAAAGATTTTTATTAGGCATTCATATCACAGTTATGGTACTTAAATAATAAATAATACAGAAAAAAAACAGAGGAAGATACAAACACAAAACAGATAATAGTTTACTAGCAGCAGATCATTTAAAAAGTGCATTATCCACAACCGTGGGCGATGCTATATGGATGGACGCACTAACAGTACGAGAGTAAAATAGCGCCATTAAAGAAACCTAAAACAAGTGAAAATATTAAATAGAAAAAACGTGTCACTAAACACATATACAGTACATAAATGCACTTCTAAACAGTTGAAAACGCAACACGAAAATAAGGAAATAATCCTCACCAAAAAACAACAAAAATAGTAAAATGGCAAGAAAAGTGTTAATCTAAGCTATCAGAATGTCACACAGTACAAAATTGTAAAATACACTGGCTAGCAGAAATGGACTATTTTACAATCTAGAGGAAGATCATGGTGCATATTTATAAATATCTGAAAAACCAAATCCGGTCATACTACAATATCACATCTTGGCGGCCAGCATTGGGGAGAAAGTAGTTGAATATTCCGCGCCAATTTCGCCAGGTAGCGATCGATCACACAGTTGTTTCCACTACCTCGCTTGCATCGCTGACCACACTCAATTGGTCCAACATACGATCAAGTTCAGAAATAAGTTCTGCAATATTAAGCAAACCAGCAAAATGCACTTGATACACTACATAGATCACCATGCAACAGATATTATTGTGTGAGAATTAGTCCTCAGTGAAAACGAAGGTGGTAGAGGAGATACACTGCTCAGTCATCCTGTTAAAAGATGGGTTCATTTACATTTTAGCAGAAGAACATTAATACAACTAATCTCAGAGATGCGAGTGTTACTTTCCCAGTTTGTATAATTTATTTAAACTAATTTGGTCATATAAAACAGCGATATTTATGAAGAAAATAATTAACTATTGTCAACTAGCAATTTATTCGTATTGCTATGTGAGTCGGAACCAGTGTCTTGTGGCATGAAATGTTGCCGGCCTAGAATTATTCTGTCCAACAAAGTTTTCTTCTACCATAAAGAAATACCAAGAGTTCAGCATAGCAGCACCTTACACGCGTACCATATCATTAGGTGAACAGATTTTCCGACGGCTTATTACAATAATTCGAGTTCGTGCATTTCTCAAACTGATTTCGACTCCAAACTTGTTGTTACTGTTTATGAATCGAGAAAATTTGGATTAATCACTTAAGAGAAAGCGGTAAATGTTACTTTTAGCCTCGGAAATTAGTTCATTATTTGTGAAACGGAATACATTCTAAAAATATTAAAATCAATTAACCGCGCGCGCGGAATTGTTCAAATGAAATGGTTCTCATCAATTTTGATGGATGAATCCTTGGTGATATTCATGAAAGACCAGTGGCCCGCTGCAGTTACGCGTAGAAGTGTTATTATGAATAAAGCACAACGCGCTCAAGTTTGAGTATCAGTTGTTGTGCAGCGTGTTTTTGGCGTACGTTCAACCGCTGGCACCAGCCGTGTCCACTAGCGCAGCGCCGTAGTCTTGCTTGTGTTCAACGCGAGATAGCATCCGCCAGAGTGAGAGAGAAAATCAATAGATCAGCTTGGCCGAGTGTGCAGCTTTGAGGTAGCCAGCCTGTGTGTATGTGACTGAGTGAATCAAGGCGCGCTGGCTCGCGCTCCCGACCCAGGAATCACGCAGCTTTCTTAATAATATAGATTTCTAAAGGTGTTGAAGTTAGGGTTAATGCTGCGTTGAAATCTACACCACTGTGAACAAAAATACCGGCGCCCTTTTCAAATATAATGTACCGCTCTATTGGTATGCATTTGAATCAAGCTTGATGGTAAGTTTGTTATTTGACAATCAATATCTATGAATAGTTTACACTATTTAGATTAATATTTATAAAAATAAAATTGATTTTACTATTTTTAGAAGCAGTTATATTGTATTTCGTATCACAACTAATTTCCAACGCTAAATGTAACATCTTTTCTCGCTTGATCGTGTAAAGTGTACAGTATGATGGTAGCAGACAGAAAACCGAAAACCAATGAATCAACGAATGAGTGAGCATAGATTTCGCTAATCCACCAGCACTACACCTCACTCCTTTAGGTATCAGAGATGTAAACAGACGAGTTGATCAAGATAGGTTGATAAGTCGCTTGAAGTGACCGTGGACAATGTCTAATGATTTCCAACTAGAATGAAAACGGGAAAATACTCTCTTCTCTCTGCCCTATGCATTTTTTCTTTTTCCTCTAAAAGGTCAGGGCGCTGACGCGTCCCCTAGACTAGAAACTACAACAACAACAATCTCTCGACATTAGGTCAGGCTACGACACTGTACCAAAATCACACGTGGAATGAGTTGGTATGACTGCATCGGATTCTCACTCACGTAGTCGATAGCGGTAACTTGAAATTACAAAGTCAGCCCTGATGTCGCCTTTTTCTCTCAATGCTCGGAACTATGTGAAAAAGTGCACACCGCATGCCAGACCCATAAAGACAAAATTAGAACGAAAACTAGAGTCGGTATCACTTTGTCAGAAGTATGTTATCAGATACAGCTCATTTGTACGTAAATACCATAACTAAGAAACACATGTTTACCAAAATGAGACGAGTTAGATAGTTTTCAGACCTATAGTAATTTAAACAAAAGTCTAGGCAAAATGATAATAGCAATAAATATTTGTTTGCATGGAACTATCAGACGTCCCATTTGCACATGTATATTTGATAAAACTAATGGGGATTGTATGGTTTCTAGACCCATCAATTGAAACAAGAAAATAGAGAGGTAAATTTAACAAAAAAGTGAAACTGTAGGAGACACAGACCATTTGGTATGTTTCTGAATTTGAAACTATTAATACCAAACGAACCCTTTATATATTTGAATAATTTTACTATATGAACATGACCTGGACAGTCAATTTTATAAGATATTTTATTGCTTGTATCATTTGAAAATAGGGCGCTAGTCTCATGAAATGTGTCTGACAAAGTTATACTCATGTATATTTTTAAGATTACAGATTAAATCCCCATTACTACTATGAGTAGTGCCTGTCAAATATGTGTTAAAACTGTTATATTTGTATAGCGTTGTTAGAAAAATCACTAGAGAGCATCAAACGTTAAACAAATAACCAAAAACGTCATCAATGTAATCGAAAACCTCGTAAGACAACAGCGTTAGACAACAAGTGTGCAATCACCTTGCTGCAAACTGAGATATAACAATAGAAAAAGAACAAAGCACATTACGAAACAGTTTTACCAACAAACTCAAAGCGACGGGCCGATCAAACACTCTCTACATCGAATATCTGAAACTATAGAGGGGACAAAATGCCTAATCTGTATATACAGTGTACGAAGTTGGACAAAAACATTGTTGATATATTCTAAAGATCCACTCCTTATCAAATAAACACATTCTAATATTAGACAATTTCAAACTGCTGCGTTTTATAAGAATTTTGAGTAAAGCTATGAAAATATTGGGTAAATCTAATTTTATCAGAAATCGTTTCAATATGTTTAACAGCAATACCACTGCAGAATCAGTTCAACGCGGTAATCAAAGAGGTTATTTCAACATTCCATATGAGCAGTCTGCCGGCTGGTCGTTCCGCTTCCAAGCAGTCGCCTTTTCGTGGCGGGGTGTCCTGCTCAATTAGGTTTCGCTCTCTCGACTCTCTTTTTTCCCCTTTTGCTCCTCTTCTTGCCCTATCTGTTTTATGGCTATCCTCCCTGAGGCCGGGGCACTGGCGCGTCCCCTCGACCGGGAATTACAACAACAGCTGGTCAGCCTTTGGCTATGCAAGGATACCAACACAATATGTCCCTTGATAACCAAATCGGCAATATTAAATGATGTTTTGCAGGTGCACTTTGGTCGTCCTTAGCGCTGTTATGATAGCAGTCTGACTTGTTGCATTGCCATGGAGTAATTAAAACATCTTTGAGTGATTGAGTGGGTTCGTAAATACCTGCAGAGTCTAACCCTCACCTCACTTGATCACCTTCTCTTCGGAACACTCGTGTAACCTCCAGTGCCTCCACAGTGGTGGGGCGGGTGTCGTGTCTGGGTCGCCTGTGGATGGATTTGGGGATTCCTGGTCTGTTTTTGGGTGGGTTGGTTGCGGCGTTTGTCCTGCTACTCTCGACGCACAAGGTGTCCTGGGGACCACCCTGAGTGGTGGTGCGAATACACGTGGTTTCGGGGCATCTTGGTTAGCCTTCGGCATATGTATGGTGTTCTGTGAAAGTTGGGCTTTTTGGTTAAATTTCGACCACCCTTATGAGGGTATCCCTTGGGTGAGGGCTGGTATCCACCTCTGTTTCATGTTAATCACACAGCCTCATCTGGGTGATATTAAACGGTTTAGCATCCCTTCCGAGACACTTTGTATGCCCAAGTTAGATGTATCTACCGGCACGGCCTCTCAGAGGAATTCGTGTCGATGGACTCGTATCTGAGGGAGTTCCGGCTCCTCTGACGAGACCCGCTGTACAACAACAATAACAACAGTATTGCCACTGTCAAAAGGATACTGGGAACGTAAATAGGTTTCTCAATAACCCATATACGGATAAAACTGTCGTGTATTTTTAATGAATCTTCGGGTGGTGTATTTAAAAGATTGGAGGACTAAAAAACTAAAAAACGATACTGAGGTTTTGGAAAACCCAAATGATTCTTAGAGAACTCATTTTCATTCTAATCAGTCAAAATATGTAGTTTCGTATTTTAAAACACCAAAGTGTGACTAGCCGCTCTTCCTCACGCCTCCTAACGAACGCTGGAAATCGTAGAGGAACGTTTATATTTTAAAACAACACTTCAATTGCCTAGCTAGATAAATTAATTCATCTGTACTTTATTTTCTTTATCATCGTACCGTGATAGCCTTGGTAGACATTTCTTGTATTGAAACGATGTATAAAAGGGTACCGATAGATACCCCTAATATCGATCTCTCCACGAGTGAAGCTCGGACAGATGGACTGACCAAAGCAAGCCGGACAAGTATTCATCTCTGTGAGATCCACATCCCTTATATGGACGGTAACAAAGAGAAAGCGATACAGCCAACCAGTCACGAAGAGGCAGACCAACAAACCTATTGTCAGATATGTGGCGGTGCGTTTGGATTGAAGAAGACCTCGACGCAGTTTTACGTGATGAGATTGAACTGCCTGAAAGACAGAATGGACACAATGACCGTATACAAGTATTATGCTCTTTTAAAAGGCAACTGTGTAATGCTTATTTTCATATGTAACAATAATTTACAGTTCGACGAGTTCCTTTCATAAATCAATATCTTACAAGTGTTTCCGAATTCAGGGACTTGTACACGTATAAAGGTTTCGTTTGTTAATTATGTGAACAGTATTTTGCGATGATTTCATAAAGTGACTTACAGCAGGACAGAAGCGACAATGTACACACAATAGTGTAAGTAAGACTTAGAGGTTCGTCTCTTCAAAATTAATCTACATTGTATGTAGTTGATTTTTATTTTATATGCCTAATTAAAATACTCTAAAGACGATAGTTATAACTTTAAACCACTAAAAATTCTATCAAATATTTCCAAAACGTAATACTAACTAGTTATTGTTTGTAATTAGTTCATAAATAGTTTTCCATATTTTTACTTAAAAACTATTTTCCATTAGAAATCCTGTATGTTTAAACGAAGTTTACACATTTAAATGTTATTATTGCAATAATACAAATATATTCCCTAATGCATTATAATAAAAATTTGTCTTCATCCCTGAAAAAATCGTTTCTTTACAACTGTCCTATAACCAAACTGTTACTATAACCGATGAAAACTTTTGTGAAAGCTGACAATAATGGATGCTGCACAGACTTTTGACACCATTAATGAATAAAGTTATAACTAAAAATAACATTTTTCAGGGATGAAGTCAAATTTATTATAATTCATTAGGAATATATTTATATTATTGTAATAACAACATTTATCTATGCATACTTCTTCGAAATATACATGATTTCTTCTCGTTGGAGTTTTAAAATTATAACTATCATCTTAATACTATTTTAATTAGTCGTATACAATAAAAAATAAAAACATAGACATTAATTTTGAAGAGACAAACCACTGTTACTTACTCTATGGTCCGCACCATGCCCTAGACAGCCCTCTCTACAGACTTAAACCCAAAAGAACACTTCTGAGATGATCAGATGCATGACAGGCCAACTCTATCTGGCCATTCAGCAGGCGTGACTGCAGATCCCATGGTAAAGTGAACCGACTGATCGACTCAATTCACAGAATTTGCTTAGCCACAATCAATGCGAAAGATGGTAGTGACAGTGGGTATTAACTTTGAAGTCATGTAAATGTCCTGCAATCTCAGGGATAGTGTTAAAAACTGTACTTATTACACTGCAGTCTAAAGACTGTTTTTTCGTTTTATGTTAAATTCAATTCAAATTGAAATGAAAATAAAGCCGTAAGTTCTTTTCCCATTTTTCCTGCTGTTGAATATACTTTAAACAAATTCTTAATATTGTAACTACTTACTGGATTTTCTGCATTTGCCACTTCCGAACGTCTTTGATTTACTTCCATATAAAACTGAAAGAGAATATAATTCCTACAATATAATTATCGTCAACAATTCTAATAATAAAAAGAAAATAAACACAATATTTCCTACATAAATAATGTAAAATAATTCCTATATATTAATTGATAAACTTTTTTTATATGTAATGAAAATGTGGTATAAATACAAGATTAATTTTATACAACTGTAATTATACAAATCAATTGCAATTAATTATGATCATATGTTATGGTAATGCTTACACTACATTTAAAAAATCTTAACCTACACAGATTTTTTTCAGAATGTTAAACAATGAAGAGGCTACAAAAATTAATTATGTGTGTTCATTTTCTTGTGTAAACCTTCAATCATTAAGCATCCTTTTAATGGCTGGGCCTACCATGAGTTTTGATTAATTTTCATGCATTTGGGTGTCACAAGTTCTGTTTTTTAAAGTATTTGAAACCATTTCAGTCATATTTCAGAAGCTGGGCTAGTGCTAGGGCTTAGAGCAGAAACTGGTCTACATAGCTCAAAGTGCTAATTGTATACACACACTGGGCTAACTAGCCCCATGCACTAACATTTACATCCAAAAAAAATTATTTTGTCATTGGCTTTTAAACACAGGCAAGAATGCTATCTCCTTTCTCTATGGCCATACCTATTCTTTTGTCTATTTATATTAAAGCATTGTGTGCTTTGTACTTGTATTTACTCATATTTTTATACTGTAACTAATATATATATTTATGCATAGCTAATATATTAATAATAGATTAGCTACTAAATATTCACGATTACTTTATTTTATTGTGTTATTTTCCTAAGAAAATTGGTAATATTGTGTAAGTCAATAAAATAAAAGCACTGATACAATATGTCTTTATTTGACCAGTTTTCGTTGGTGACCCTTTTCAACAGAATATTTGTGATATTAAGCCAAGGTACTAAAACAAATCGATGTAAGTTGGTGTATATAGTAAAATCGATTTATAAGATTGATGCAGTAAAACTATTAAAATATATTGTAGTAAAATAAAGATCCCACCAGATGAAGTTGTCTATTTAAAATAGGGTTGGCTGCTTTTTTATTTGGAGTAAAAAGAAATTGTCTAAATCTTGAAAATTAGCGGTATCCATAGTGCAACTACAGTTATACCTATGAAGAGACACTATATTGGTAAAACCATCAGACATCTTTTTAAACACATCCAGGAGCACTTATTTCCTGATTCAGCCATAGCTCTTCATAGGTGTAACTGTAGTTGCACTATGGATACCACTAATTTCATTTTAGACAGTTTCTTTTTACTATTTTTATTCCAAAGAAAAGAGGCATTATATATCAAAGTAGCTAACCCTATTTCAAATAGCTAACTTCATTAGGTCGGATTTTCATTTTATTGTAACATATTTTAATGGTTTTACTGCATAAATCTTACAGGTTATATATAATATCCGGCCAGGCCTGGCCGAAAAAAAAAATAATATCAAAAGCTTTTAAAATGTGAATTCCAGCCAGATAATAATTATTTATGGTTGGAGTTCACTATTAATTATTTATAAATATTTTAAAAGCTTTTGATTTGATATTGCAAGAAACTTAGAAAATTTACAGGGAATATAAAACTGTGTTTTAAATTATTCAAAAATATTTTTCAAGCAATATTTTGAAACTATTTTCAAGTAAATGTTTTCTTTTTGGTTTTTTATTTTGGGCCAGGCCAGGCCAGGCTGGATATTATACATAACCAATCTTATATTGATTTTATTGTATACCCTCAGGGTTCATACGCTTTTCACAGAATGAAATTCCAGAATTTTTCCAGACTTTTTCAATATAATTTAAATATTGTAAATACACAATT
>JAUYWV010148667.1:0-10202 GCA_032274565.1 Nematoplana nigrocapitula
TACTATCAAACACATCTCAGATCATTTATCCATATTGTCTGCTGCGACTTATACATAGGAGTATACGTTTTCGCATTCCGACGACATCTATACTTACGGGTGCGACTTATATTCGAGATTTTACTGTATATATACAAATAGTGAATGCATGTCACAATTTTTTATAATTAAAATTTATGATATTAATTAATTGTATCACTTAAATTAATTCACTATCTCTATTTAATAAAAAGTATAACAATATAATATATTTTAAAATAGTGATCAAATTTTATTTCCATCAAAATATATTTAAAGCAGCCTAAATTTAACCTTGTTTTTGATATCTTTTATCATTTAATTTTATCTCAGATTCATTTATAATTGTTTTAAATAAATCTATTAGTAACTATCAATATCAGTTAAAGTCTTACTACTTTGCATTAACCAAGGTAAATTGTAAATGATTTTAATTAAAATAATTGTAATATGCACTTGTAGTTGTAGCTTGTTTCAAATTTATAAAAATCATATATTGCATAACACTTTTACACTAAAGGATGTCATTAACCACTCCAGAGAGAGAAATATGTAATATATAATGAGAACTAATTTCACAAATTGATAAATTTGGCAAACTTGACTAGTTCTAAATATCTATTGAAAACAAGTTTTTTGTCAATTGATTTAAAAAAAGACTTATAATAAACTTTGTTACATTGACTAATTTGCTCTACTTTTCATGGTTTGCTTACAAACTACAATTAAATTTTTATCTATGAATAGTTTCCAAAGAAGAATAACTATCCTATAATATTTTATAGTTTCTTTTAAACAATTATATAAATTGAATATATATAAATATTAGTTTTTGTCAGATTATTTGGTATTAGTTATATTAGGTTTTTAACATTGTACTTGAATATATTTTAATTATCATTGAGTCATCTTTACAATTTTGATATTTGTCAATTAATATAAATATAAAACTAATCTTCTATATATATATATATATAATATATAATAATGAAAATATTAGACTTTTTTATTATTTTCCCACAAAAAATCAATATTGCTAGCTGAGACAAAACTAAATCTACAAACTTGTCCAACAAAAACTCAATTAAAAAAATTATTGCCCCTAGTCAAACTACTATATAATCAGCACTATTCCATAGATATAACTACATTCATCTCTATTAATATCCACTCATAATCTTCCCTTTTCACATCTCATTGTTATCTCTGTTTGCTACTACATTCTCTTGTCTTTCTTTACATTTTTGTTCGGACTTTCATAATTTTATAAAAGGTTTGCTCACTTTTTTGTTGCTATCATTACCTTCTATGATTTTTAAATTACAACAACATTGCAAGAATCTAAATTAAGGTAATGGAATATTTTGACCTATCTAGTACAGAATGCTGCATCTGTTAGTAGACAAAAAATATGATTGGTCAAATAATAAATGAGCATTTGGGGGAGCACCATGGTCCAGTCAAAACATGGTCCACATGTCATATAAACCCACAGGAATAGTTTACCTAACCAAATTTGAATTATGAAGGAAGCCATTCAAATAAAACAGACAATCTACTTTTTGCTGTATTTGAGTTATTTCACATTGTATCTGCCTAAAGATGATGGATAAAGCTAATTCAATCATGTTACCTTTGTAATTCTGTTAGGCATTTTATTTGGTTTGCTTCTTCTTCTGAAACTAAAAGTTTATTTGTTGATTGTTTTCAGGTTTTAGAGTTGAAGCAAAAAATCGAATCAGAAAAGGGTGTTGGCTATCCAGTGGTTGGTCAGAAATTAATACATTCAGGTAGACTTGATGAAGAAAATTCTGTTTTGGTAAAGTTTCATTTTCCAATTTATTTATAAATAAAAAAGAGAAGACAGAATATCATAATATATTTCTAGATAGTTAGTGACTATTTAATTTCTAGTGCAAAGTTGTTTTTATCCTTGTGATAATATAACTGCTTATTACATAGCACTATGTTGGAGTAAATAGCGGAGTCAATGTTGAACCAATGCACGCACCACTTCTAACCCGCCAGCAAATAGTAAGTTTTAGCCAATATTGATAATATATTAAGCAGCCTAGTGCGAACCCACATAATTGAATAACATAGTATGCAAGCTAGAAAATTGGCCTCTTCCCCACTAAGACCTTGTATGATTATTCGATGCACAAGAGAGAAGTGTATGTGGACAACTGAAGTCCTTTATTGAGCAGACAGAAGCCAAAACAGGTCACATGCGACATTGTATTCTACTGAGATATATACACAGTCAGAAGAATACAAGAATGTAAGTTATGTAATCAAAACAGCAACACCAGGTACATGCATAGAAACAAACAGATAAGAGGCGAATCGAGGCACCACAACTGCTACAAGTTTTGGAAATTTGTATGTATGCCAGTTTTGGAAAACCCTTGCAACTCATTTCAGCAATTAAGATTCCACAGGCGGTTATTCTGAAAATAATAAAAAGTTCAAATTGTAATGTCTTTTGAATTAAGTCTATAGCAGCGGTTCCCGATCTGGGTTACGCATCTCCCTAGGGTACAGCTAAGGAAGCGTCAATACCATCATCGACTTTGTTGATGAAGTTAAAACTTTCATGATGAAGCTTGAACTGTGGAAAGCCATTGTCAGCGAAGGAAAGTTCACCCTGTTCGACAACCTTGCCACAAGACTGAATGAATGAAACTGATGTTACAAATATAGGTACAACGGGAAGTCCTGTCCCATCTGTTCTCTTTGCGACATGAGATCCAGACCTACTTTCCTGATATGATAGATCTGAACTTGAAGATGGCACACAATCCATTTACTGATGTCAAAGCCCTTCCTGATGCCATCCAGGATCAATTCATGGACTTCACGACACGCTACCTCTAGGAAAGTTCTGGTGCCGAATGTGTCAGTTCTATCCTGTTGTTACTGAGGAAGCGATTAAGCTGTTGCTGATGTTCCCGATTACCGACCTCTGTGAGCAAGGCTTCTCAGCAGTATTCAGCATGAAAACGAAGTTTCGTGCTCGTTTGTCAGTGGCGGTTGATCTGCAAGTGGCACTGTCCAAAGCCACTCCACGAATTGAAGCTTTGGTGGCGGCCAAGCGCATGCCCAACCCTCTCATTGACACTATGTTGTGCACAAGTGCAGTCCATCCTATTGAACGTATTACTGATGATGCGTGTACGTAGCCTAATCTGGCTGAGTTATGTGAGTTTACGTGTTTCCTATTTTGCGAATATGAGAATAAACTTGGATTTAATCCTTATAGTATTGTTTGCGGGGTGAGGGGTGGGTACGCGACGTACTTACAAACTACCATGGGGCTACAGAGTGACGAAAAGGTTGAGAACCGCTAGTCTATAGACTCATCAGGCTATATATGGGCAGCCCAGTTGGACGTTTCTGCCTTTTTGTGGGCGATGATCACCTTGACTGTAGATATTTCGCTTCCCCCGGGCTTCATAGGAAGACAGGGACGCAGGTTGGCATCAGGTGCTTATTTGGTTAGTTTTATGAAAAGTTTTGCATGTTCCTAGTGATAGAGGCAGAAGAAATGGAAGTAGTCCGGAGAATGCCCAACTAGCAGATTTGCACTGCGTATAGCCTGTCGAAAATTACCAGTGAAGAGGTGGACATGCGCGTCGTGGGTTCGTCATACTACTGGATCAAGTTTTAGGAATCTTGTTTTTGTGCGCTGTGTTATATCAATTTTGAATTGTATCGTTTGTGCTATTAAAAGTAAAACGAAACTGGACTAGTGACGATGTTGTGATTTGTCGTTGTATTATATTTATCAATGTTTATTAGGGAAAATAATGGAAGACGAGAAAACCCTGAAAGACTACAAAGTGACAGATAAGGGCTTCATTGTTGTGATGGTAGCCAAGGCAAAACCGACCCCGAAATCTGCAGAAGCTCCCGAAACGAAGGAAGCTGACGTGAAAGAAGCACCGCCGAAAGCGGAAGAAAAACCCGAAGCCAAACGAGTAAGTTAATTAATTTCGCAATTCTTTGGTACATACCGACCTTAATCCACACTGGATTATGAACAAAGGCGGGGGGAGGCTGCTTTTGTTGATCCCAGTTTGATAAATGATAATATGCGACGAAGTCGTTGTCCCATAAATCAAGATTTTTATATCAATCGTAGTATATTCCTAATAGGAAGCGTTTTAACTTTGTCAATATATTTTATGCGACGTTTCTTACAAATGTCATCAATATTTACAATCTAGGCTTGGGTGGCGTATGTGACACTATTTCGTATCATACGAAAGCTAGGAGTATGCTCTATTCGACGAAAACTCGAGCCTTCTTGACCTTTGGAGGTGACCACAGGGAGTTGCCCGATTGCTGGGTCTCGGCGGTCCTGCGCCGCCGCCCCCCCATCCTCCGGAAGGGGCCGGGTAACAAACAAACAAACAAACAAAAACTCGAGAAACGGCATTATATGTACGACTACGTAGTTATCTGACTAAATATTAAAACTTTAAATAGAAAGACAAACAGCGACATAGACAGACCAGTTGACTTTCTACCGAAATACGCGTAAAAAGAAACTACAAATTGCGCACTTAATATTTTCCCACAATGTACAAAGAAATAGAAGAGTATCTACTTATAAATAGGTCTTGGATATGTGTGTGTGTGTTCTCTATCTTTTTCTACATTTTTAACGCTATCATCCCGACTAAGGCACCATTCGACGCAGAATTTGACTGGGGAAGTCATAGTCAAGGTTTCCCAGTGATCAGACCATGGCGGTGCGAAAACCTCTCCTCGAATAATAAGGAGTGTTCGTATGAATTTGAATTGTGCAGTATAGGCGATTGCTGCATTGAAAATCAATATTATAGTCAATTTTAGAATACTCACGCATGACTGACATACTGTATATAAGATGCCAGTGATTACGTCACAACAGCTGTTCATCTCTCTGATCAGCTGACATCCGCTGGCTGCGTGGTTGAGCTGTACGGGCAATCATCAGCAGATAAGCTGATTAGCTCATTAGACCGTAGGAAATAGTCCCACGGTGCAATTTCAGCCTTGACTCGCCTACCAATTTTACTTATACTGTAAATAGGTGTTGGCTGTGTGTAGGTTTGTTTGTGTAGTTTACTACCATGGCGGTACGAAAACCTTCCTCGAATCACAGTCAATTTTTGAATTTTTTAAGGCTATTTAGTTTAGAAATTCAGTCTGTATTGTTCCAATGATTTAATCGGGCATAATAGGGTATCTTTGAATTATTTTGAATATTGGGGCGGACATAGGCCTCTTAGAAAAAAATTAATTGCTCAGTAATGTTTTTTGGCAAGCGAAGCTGCAATGGGTTTATATTTTAATTACTAAATAGTCGTCACAAGCAAAGTGTGGCTATTGACAGCTGTGTCAATTGAGTGTTTAGAGACCCGAAAGGGTTCGTTTGGTCTGTTGTACATTTCTGTGTTTCATTGGGTTGTACTGTCAAATCATATAATCTAGATTTCAATAAAGTCGTTTACAGACGCGAATATGAATAACAATATAAAAGTAATTATAGTTATTTAAAAACTGTTTCCTGGTGCCCACTGCTTGGCAACATTGAAACCGAAAGTTGAAGTTAATAAAATAACGAATGCGACTGACCTTGACATACTGCTGTTCGAGGTAGTCCGAGGTGGAATAAAGGACATCCATGGCATCATAGGCGTGTTGGGATATCCGGTTGAACAGGATGTTAACATCGCCGATCCGACCAAACACGAGATCGCAGAGCACTCCGAAGAATTCGTTGGAATAGACACGGCCCACCAGGTCCATCGAAGTGGTCAGCTGGTTAGCTTGGAGGGCCACAGCTGTGCCACAACAAACTGCTAGAAGAGTCTTGCCCAGATGGATCAGATCTTGGCCCTACACACAGGGGATCGGTGAAAATTATTGTGAGCTTAACTTAATAGAGTCTCTTTCAGAGGACGAGGTGAGCGGTGACATTAGTGAAGCATCTGAGCGTCCCTGACCGAAGGCCACCACATAAGGAATGAGTTGGGGAGAAGAAGCGATAACGTCAAAGAGCGGAGCGAGGAGGCGGTCTCGCAGGAAATAGTTACTGCGAAGAGTTTTGTTGTTGACGGGGAGACGCATCAGGGCCCCGACCTCCTAGAGAAAAGATGAAGGGAGAGAGAGAAATCGTAGGAGGTCCCAGAGAACGCAGTGCTTTGCCTTCCGGAACAGGATATGCCCGCCGCGAGAAGAGAGATGCATGGGGGCCAAAGGGTTTTGTCGACGAGACGACTAGTGCACAAAGTGACTCCAGAAGGTGTGCTAATTAGAGAGAAACAAGCCAGAGGTTTTTAGGGAGACGATGAGAGGAAACACCAAATTTGCCCCATTGTGCATTACTTAATCATAAAACATACTGCAGAATTCCATAACAATTGGTCATTAATAAAAAACGAAGAATCGGTAATTAAAAATTGTTGATCAATTTTAAAACAAACAGATATGAAATTGAATTACATTGGAATTATAAAGTTGACATTGTGATTGTAAATCGCGACAAAATGCCCAGGAAAAGAAAATTAACTAATGGCTCCAGTCACGAGCTGCCAAGATGATAAGAGTGCATCCAAACAAAGAAACGACACAACGCGCTGCTCGCCTTAAAAGCAACTGCGCGTCATCATCCCGCGAACGTGACTGCGAAATCCTCACACAGCACACTGTCCGTCAAAAAACAAACGCTACACAAATGTCACAAGCCCCAATGAAACACCCGCGCAAAGCGCTGCCTGTCATTAAACAAACGAAACGCTATTGGAGCCATACTGTAGGTTCCGTTTTTAGGGTCTTTGTAGACACTGTTATTGGTATGCGATCTGTAATACTTCCATGGAAATGGTGACAGCATTCGATTTGAACATTTATTGCAAGTGATATTTCTTTGGTTACACTCCGAGCTAGCAGGTGCGTTTAATGTTTTAATTTAATTCATCGAACACTTTGTAAACGACTTTTATTAAATCGAAATCGAACATTTTCTATAACTCGCTCTAAACGAGCGACACTCGTGCGAAACTAGCCGGAAGATTTTTATTTCCACTAAGATACCTCCCCCAGGTGTGCAAACATTTCCGCTTCTTCTTTGATAACCAGTTCAACACACACCGGGAGACATTTCCACGAGTCTCATGAAGCAATATCAGCGATATGTAATGTTCTAAATTACAATAAACTGATGTATTGGAACAAACCTGAAAGCGAGCCAAATCCTGCAGTAACTCTTCCGGCGTTTTGCGAGCATCAAAATGAAGAAGCTCGTGGACACCGAAACAATTCAATCGAATCCTGGATCAAATAGGCAAACACACAGCACATAAACACCACTGTCAGGAATAAAGACATATTAAAAAGCACAGCTTACAAATTGTCATCTTGAATAAGCACTTTGCTCGGATCAATAGTACGACAGCTGCGTAGCAGTGTCTGGTGGACATAGCACACGGCTTGAACCAATTGAATGAGATAGTTCCACGCTCTCGATTCGGGAATCATTCCCAGATCTAGAACACCTGTGCCGCAGATAAGGAAAAATCGGTATTAAGGTCGTTTCGGAATTCCGTCTTATTCTGAAGCAATTTCCGTTTAAGTAAATTTACAATCAGTCACTTTTTTATATAAAAAAATGCTTTTTTAAATAAGGGCCTCTCCGACTCCAAAACCTACCTAGCGGATTCCCGCTGCACTTCCAACGGCCCCGACAAGCACTGCACTCTCTCTCTCTCCAGACACGACGAAATCTATTCTCCCTGGCCCAGCTCCGCACGGGTCACGCGCCCCACCTCGCCGCATATCTCCACCGCAACGGAAAAGAGGATGTCACGACGTGCCCCCACTGTCAGGGGCCTCATGAGGACGGCGAACACCTCGTCCTTACATGCCCAGCTCATGCTGCCGTCCGTCTTCGCCACCTCGGACTCACTCCAAGCCTCGACGTCCTGGCAGACGGTGATCGCGCCCTTTCCTTCCAGAGGAAGATCGGGGTGTTGACGCCCCCCCCCCGAATCAACGATCCGTCCGAGAAAAGAAAAAGAAAGACCACTATTATCTTACTTTTAGTGGAACTGTGCGGTCTGGCCAATTGATCCGCGTTGAAAGGAGAGGCGAAACCATTGAGTGTCCTCGGATCGCCCATGTTGGTGTGGAGCAAAGTGGATACATTGGGGTGGAAGTCGAACACAAAGACTAGAGCTAGAATTGTCACGTGATACAGTGCGATAAATATAACATTATTTTCTGTTTAATAAATCTATATATGAAAAAAATAATTACAATTCGCCAACTCTTTCTAGAAGATAGCGCACTAGTTCTGCAGAACGCGTGCTCCTGTACTCATACATTTTAGATATCGGTATATGCAGCTCTGCAGTGCGAACAGATGAATTCATAAACTACGTTCGAGGAGGTAACCAATTTCTGTTTTTTTTCGGTATAGAGCGCACTAAGTTGACGACGATTGTTTGTTTAAATAGTAATTTAACTTGTAAAAATAGACAGAAAAATCACTAGAATAACACAGACAGTGAGCAACTATTATTTATCAATAATTCCAGCAAGTCAAACTCTAAATGACTGACGACCACGGGGAGTTGCCCGGTTGCTGGGTCTCGGCGTCCCCGCGCCCCCCCCCCCATCCTCCGGAAGGGGCAGGTAACAAAATAACGAAAAAACTTTAGGTATGAGTAGTAGGACTTCTGTAACCTCTATCTCCGCTATAAATAGCATCCGGGATTTCCCAAATGACGTCATAAGTAGGTCAGACAATCAAAGCGCGCCGTCATCGAGCGACAACTAGATGAGCCAATCAGATCGCGTCTGATTAATGAATTATCAAAGCTACTCACACATATCACCAAATTCATCGGTGGAGAACATTTCACGGACTGGAACTAAATTCACATTGGTCACCTCCTTGGTGTGACTGAGGAGATAGCATGTTTCCGGAGGGGGAACTGCGGTTCCGATGAAGCGACGGAGAAATACGTAACAGTTCTCCGTGGTGGAGAAGGCCTTGTAGCAGAGGCTTTGCAGATTGAAGGTGAGGGAGGTTCTCATATGGTCCGGCGATTCCATAGGCGTTAATTCGGTGTAAGAACTGACAGTCTTCGGTAAGGCTAGATAGACAACAGTAAAGCAGTTGATAAGTAGAACACCTTTTTCACCCTCTTTTTGCTTCGTCATTACCTTCCCTCTCTCTTTCCTCTTTAATGTCTTCCCCTAGATTGGGAATTACAACAGGACTAAACTGATAGCTCCAACTTTGGATTAAAAGGATTAAGGAAACTTCTATAAGAATCGGCCGGGCAGTTCTACTTTGGAAATACGGGGCACTACATCACTCGTCACAGGGCTGGTATAAACAGTTATAACACTACAAAACGAACGAAACGGCACAGTCTAGTCCTCCAGTACTGCTGCAACTTGATTAAGGAGGCACGCTCTAATTGTGACACATTTTTCTCGTTAAACAAATGTACGATAAAGGTGATAGAATTAATCTGTCGTGAATATGTCCCATGGATTTCGATACTTACAAGACTTCAAAGCATCGACCGGTTGGAGTAAACATGTCTGGATTCTTTTCAGTAACATCTGCCGAAAATAAAACGACATATACAACAAATTTCATAATAATTAATACGAATGACGATTAGACTACTATCAAAATACAAAGGGAAAATCAATACGCTCATGAGATGAATAGTAATTAGGTTTTTTATGCTCAACAAACACTCAAATATGACTACAGCACGCAAAAAGAAATAATTCCATAAATTTCATCTTGACGTTCCCAGTCATATCATCTGATGACATCAATAAAATCCAAAGAAAATTGAAAATTCTGTCTGGAATGTCAAATGCAGAAATTTTAAAGGTACTCGTTGATTTAATTAATGCCTTCAACAATAAATTCGAAATTGAATCATATTTTAATTTGCTAACAAGGCCTATCCTGGAACCACAAATTCTCTAGCAGTTTTGCCAAATCCTGGATGGTCCTCTCTGGTTTATGGAATATGACGTAGTTACTCCTGTTTGTTTGTTACCCGGCCCCTTCCGGAGGATGGGGGAGGGGCGGCGCAGGACCGCCGAGACCCAGCAACCGGGCAACTCCCTGTGGCCGCCTCCAAAGGTCAAGAAGGCTCGCC
>JAUYWV010148678.1:0-10202 GCA_032274565.1 Nematoplana nigrocapitula
CTCACTGGAGATTGGTCTATATTCACTATCATATGGACTAAACTCACTGGAGATTGGTCTATATTCACTATCATATGGACTAAACTCACTGGAGATTGGTCTATATTCACTATCATATGGACTAAACTCACTGGAGATTGGTCTATATTCACTATCATATGGACTAAACTCACTGGAGATTGGTCTATATTCACTATCATATGGACTAAACTCACTGGAGATTGGTCTATATTCACTATCATATGAACTAAACTCACTGGAGATTGGTCTATATTCACTATCATATGGACTAAACTCACTGGAGATTGGTCTATATTCACTGCCATTAGGACTAAACTCACTAGAGATTGGTCTATATTCACTATGATATGGACTAAAATCACTGGAGATTGGTCTATATTCACTGGCATTAGGACTAAACTCACTAGAGATTGTTCTATATTCGCTGGCATTAGGACTAAGTGAACTAGATTCATGTACCTTTGGATTAATATTATTGATACTTGCAGGGATTAGAATCTTCCGCGGATGTTAAGCTGGATAGGTCGTTTCTGGCAGTGTTTTCAATAAAAAATTTCCTAATTATTATCTTCGTTCATCCCCTCACATACCTTCCCTGTAATATTTTATTTGTGAATTTTATTGTTTGCCATCCATTCTAATCAGTTCAAACTTTTTAATCATGAAGTCTATATGCTTTTTATCACTGATCTGCTGCTGTAGGACAAGTCCGACGGAACCCGCCGTGTCCACTAATGGTTCAGCCGGGTCCCGACTGGGTTCCTCGGGGGTCTCACTGGGTCCCGCCGCTTCGACGGCGTTGGGTCTGAGTGATGTGGAGCGCGCCCGGATCATTGAAGAAGAGAAGAGCCGTCTGGCAGAGTTCGCCAAAGCCAAGACTTCCACTACCAATTCGCATCAGTCCCACCATCAGCAGGCGGCATTCAGACCGCAACAACAACAACAGGCGTTCCCATCCGCGTCCAATGCCAACAGCGCTGCCAAACCGAGCGATGACCTCTTCTTGTTGGGTGTGTGTCAACTCTTGTTTATATTTGCATCTGCGCCTAGGCTTGAAATTAGAAAACAATCGGGATTAAGAAAAAGATAAGTCCTTATCCACCAACACTTAAGAAATGATTTTGACTTAAGCCCGATTGTTACCTAAAAACATCATTGTTTTGTCAAATTGATAATATATGAAAATTAATAACTATACTACTTGTAAGTAGTGTAATAAAGTCGTAGGAAAAATGTTACAATTGAATTTATAACACTTTTTCTGGGTATGTACATATCTAGTAGCAATTCCAGCCGAATTTCCTCTCCCCGACAGGCCTGGATGCGAGCTCCAGCCAGAACTCTTCGGCTCCACCACCTCAGACTCAACCCGTTCTGGCTGCCAACAATCCCTTCGCATCGTCATCTGCTCCCCCACCTCCTGCCTCAGGCCCTGGCCCTGCCTCCTGGTCCGCCTTCCCACCACCGATGGGACTGGGGATACAGAGTGAGTCAATGCTATCCGGTTTGGTTGTCTGTTTTATTAGACATAGTTGCCTGCACACATCTGTTTTTAGATCAACAACAGAAAGAGGTAAACTTCGAGGCCGCTTTCGGTACCCAACCCCAGCCGTCAGCAAGTGCAGCAGGTAAGCCTCAGGTTTTGTGCTGTGGGGGTTCCGATCAGGAAAATTAGTATGCGCAATATTCTGTTTGGCTTTTTGTTGTGTCAGGGTCTTTAAAACGAGAGGGTGGTGATTGAAGGTAGAAAGTGTGTGAGAGAGAAGCGAGAATGAATGATGGAAAAAGAGAGAAGGTAAGTAAAGAGGAGAGTGTCTGAGCGGGAAATAGTGAGTGAAGAAGAGAGGATTTAAGAGGGAAATAGTGAGTGAGGAGGAGAGTGTTTGAGAGGAAAAAATGAGTGAGGTGGAGTGTGTTTGAGAGGGAAATAGTGAGTGAGGAGGAGAGTGTTTGAGAGGGAAATAGTGAGTGAGGAGAAGAGTGTTTGAGAGGTAAATAGTGAGTGAGGAGGAGAGTGTTTGAGAGGGAAATAGTGAGTGAGGAAAAGAGTGTTTTAGAGGGAAATAGTGTGTCAATTGGAGAGTGTTTGTGAGGAAATCGTGAGTGAAGTGGAGAGTGTTTGAGAGGAACTAGTGAGTGAGGTGGAAAGTGTTTGAGAGGGAAATAGTGAGTGAGAAGGAGAGTGACTCATTGTAGTGAGAGAAGTCTTATCTAGCCGGCCTCTTCGAATGGTATTGCATAAATGATAAATTGTTTTTTTTTCGCGCGCGCACTCGTATATTTCTGAGAAGTAGTAATGTGAAAAGTTACACTTGGAATTTACTGCCTGGGGCATGAATCTCTGTGTTCAGGTGGAGTAGGCTACAACTCGTTCGGGCAGATACTGCAACCGATGCAAGCCCGTGGTGCCGCCTTCCAGTCCAGCCCAGCGATGGCGGTCAATAGTAGCACCAGCGGCCCTCCCCCCACCTCAACTGGTGCCTCCTCTCTGCCCCCGGCCACCTCAAACTGCACGTCCACACCCGCCACCGATCTGGATTCGAAGCTGGCCTCTGTAGCAGGCAGTCTGACCATCACCGGCTCCAGTAATCGGGTGGATCACAAGTGGGGAGCCAGCCAGCAGCAACAACAACAGGTTGGCTGGATACTTTTCTTCTTGCCTCTCCGACGAATATTCGCATCAAACTGCTGCTATACTACTGACTATCGTTCGCTGTATAAAAGATGTTTTTATAAAAAGCGGATATTTGTTAATTGATTTTTTCTAAAATTTGCGTACTGCTCGTACTATACTATTGAAATTCACTGGGAGTAGTATGGCTAGTAGTGGGTCTTTTTTCTTTGCTAGAGCCAATCGACAACTGTTGTCCACAGCTAAAGTGGATTGGTAAATCTGCATTCTCTTTGTATTGCATTGCAGGGCTTGCAGCAGAAGGCAGCAGCTGGTGCCCCAGCTGCTAGCACCTTCTCCGGAGTGACGTCAGTCAATTGGGGAGCGCCTGGAATCCAACAGGCTGCGCCGCAGATGCAGGTGAGCTCTCAGGAGTATAGAGATGGGGTCAGGGTCCTGCGTGCCAGTAGTCTACTTCCCTCGCACCGTTCTCACCACCACTTGGTGTCTCTCTGTTTCAGCCCATGTACCGTTTTATGCATTCTGGGACGTATTTTCCCACCGAGATTGCGGTAAGATCTCCCCTCCTCTCCGCTCCGCTGTTAATTCCGTTTGGTTTGGTTGAACTAACAGCCGGAATTAACTCTAAACTTTGGTAGCCTGCATCTCGCGCATTTCCGGTTTGTACCATAGAGAGGGTGCTCCATTAGTTCCCACATGCAGTGAGAACGTTGACATTGGGTCCAAGACTAACTGGTTTGCACAGATAAGATAGTAAGAGATAGGGAAGAGAAATATGAGGGAAAGAGAGAAGGAAAAGAGGAAAAAGAGGGGGGCAGAGAGGGAGTCATAAGGAGGGGAGAGAGATGGGGAAAAGTGAGAATGATGGGAGGGGACATAAAGTGAGGCATAAGGAGGGTGGAGAGAGAGAAAGAAAGAGGGGAAGTGACAGAGATTGAGGCGTAAGAGGGTGGAGAGAGAGACAGAGGAAGAGGGAAGGGAGTGAGGCGTAAGAGAGGAGAGGACCGAGAGTGAGACGTAAGTGGGTGGAGAGAGAGACAGAGGAAGAGGGAAGGGAGTGAGGCGTAAGAGAGGGTGGACATACAGAGAAAGGGAATGAGGCGTAAGAGAGGGTGGAGAGAGACGGAGAAAGGGAGTGAGGCGTAAGAGGGTGGAGAGAGAAAGGGGAAATGGAGTGAGGCGTAAGAGAGGGTGGAGAGAGACAGAAGGGAGTGAGGCGTAAGAGGGAGGAGAGAGACAGAGAAAGAGGAAAGGGAGTGAGGCGTAAGAGAGGTGAGGACCGAGAGTGAGGCGTAAGGGGGTGGAGAGAGAGACAGAGGAAGGGGAAAGGGAGTGAGGCGCAAGAGGGTGGAGAGAGAGCCAAAGACAGGGTAAATAGAGGGTGGATAGAGAGTCAGGTTGAAAAGTGGGCGAAAGAGGGGGAGGGGAGGAGCTAGTAGGAGGCATAAAAAAGAGGCAGAGGGAGGTGTAAGAAATAAACGGGATGGAACAGAGAGAGGCGTAAAAGAGTCAGAAGAAAAGCAGGGAAATGAGGGAAAGAGTGAGATGGGTAAAAGAGAGTCAGAAGGAAAGCAGACAGATGAGGAAAAGTGTGAGAGGGGTAAAATGGAGTCAGAAGTAGGGAGGGGGAGGGTGGGAAGAGAGAACAAGAAAAGTAGGGAGAAAGTGTTTGGATAAAATCTAATCGAGAGAAGCCAGGACATCAGCTTCTATATTACAGGAGAGTTAGTAGAAGTTGTTTATTTGAATGGTGATGAACTCAATTAACCACCACTACACGTATAACTTACCAGATATACTCTCTGCATTACACTGTTGCATAGTAGATCAGGATTGAAAGGTTGGACTTGTTAGAGCGGATTTTCTGTACCCAATGTGTCGCCTAATAACCCCCAGTCTAGTTTAGCTTCGTCTCTGCGCTAACTGACGTCTGTAGGCGTCGCCGCTCCTCTTGTAGGCTCTAATATAGGAGTCTATCAACATTCAGTCCTCATTTAGTCTTAATTCAATCGAAAACGCAGTGAATTCCGACCATTTGTAAAGTGAACACTGCGTTTTGGATTCGATTGAGTGAGTGAGACCTTTAGCTTAGCTCTGACGTTGATGCTGCCTTATCATAGGCTAACACCAGGCCAAATGCATCCCTAGATCACGGAGAATGAACAGTAGATATTCTGGAGACACTTATCTCCCTTAAAATTGTCATTCTACTACAAATTAACTTCATAGCAAGAGCCCAGGGGTCTAGTGTGTAGTTTGGTCATACTACTGCAACCATTCAGGTGAATTAGCTAGTGCGAATTTATCCAATTTATTATAATGATAATGATTTTTAAATTTATACTACTGTGCCAGTAGAATTATAATTATTCGAATAAATCTTTTTGTTTTTTAAAATTTTTTCTTATTCAGAACTCTTAAAAACCGTCATAAATATGCCTTGATCATGCCTTTTAGATGCCACCCGGCACCTATTCCTACGGTCAGCCGGTGACGATGACCCCTTGGCCTACCTTCATGCGAATGCCTCACCAGGGCTACCCGGTAAGCCCTCCACTTCTCTTGAGCAGTGTATCAGCAGGTCTTAATTTACCGTTGCTCTCCTGGCTCTATAGACGCTACCGCCTTGAACTTCTCCATAGGAGCTCACACCTCGATTTGAACTGGTGCGGAAGAGAGGAATTAGGATGGAGAGAGAAGAGACAGAAAGACTGGGATAGGGGATAAACAGAAGTAGAGAGAATGAAATCGAGGGATACAGAAGATGGAGTGAGAGAGGGAAACGAGGGATAGCGGGAAGGGAGTGAGAGAGGAAGAAAGGGATAGAGGAGAGGGGAAACGTGGGATAGTGGAGATGAAGTGAGAGAGGGAAACGAGGGATAGCGGAAAGGGGGTGAGAGAGGAAGAAAGGGATAGAGGAGAGGGGAAACGAGGGATAGTGGAGATGGAGTGAGAGAGGGAAACGAGGGAGAGGGGAAACGAGGGAGAGGGGAAACGAGGGAGAGGGAAACGAGGGAGAGGGGAAACGAGGGAGAGGGGAAACGAGGGATAGTGGAGATGGAGTGAGAGAGGGATAGCGGAAAGGGAGTGAGAGAGGAAGAAAGGGACAGAGGAGAGGGGAAACTAGGGATAGTGGAGATGAAGTGAGAGGGAAACGAGCTATAGAGAGGAGTGAGAGAGGGAAACGAGCTATAGAGATGGAGTGAGAGAGGGAAACGAGGGATAGCGGGAAGGGAGTGACGGAGGAAGAAAGGGATAGAGGAGAGGGAAACTAGGGATAGTGGAGATGAAGTGAGAGGGAAACGAGCTATAGAGAGGAGTGAGAGAGGGAAACAGTTATAGAGAGGAGTGAGAGACGAGCTGGAGTCATTTCTCAACTTTGTCATCGACAAATGACTAAGCACGAAACCTCGAATTATCTGATTACTGATTATTTCACTTGTTTGATTTACCATTCTGCAAAATATGCTACTCTCCTCTATTTTATCCCTACCTGTCTGTTTGATGACCAGGCTCCCCCGAACATGTATCAGCAGCCCGGGCTAGCTCCGCAGCAGATGGGAATGCCCGGTAGTGGTGTTGGTGTAGGAATGTTTTCCTCGCAGCAGCCAACCCAACTCCCCATCGCTTCCAATGCGCCACAACAGCACACGATCAACGACCCCTTCGGAGCGCTCTGATACTGCACCCGACCGTCTTCACACTCAGTTGGTTGGTGGGGAGGAGGACTCGCGATGTGTGTTACTCTACTACTACTACTGTCTACTCCTTCCTGTCTTCTACTCATCTCTGCGCTGCTCCACCCTCGCCAGCCTGGTGCGGAGACTGTGATTTGAGCGAGTATCTCTCTCTCCCCACCCCCTGCCCCAAAAAGATTCACCAATCAGAATGCAGCACATTGATGAATGAAATTCTCAGCCGCCTGCTCTATCACCTAAGCTTTTACCCTCTATTCTTTTTCATTCTCTCTCCCCTCACTTTCATACACACTTCCTCTTTGTCTTCCCTCTCTTTCATACACACGTCCTATCTGTCTTCCCTCTCTTTCATACACACTTCCTATCTGTCTTCCCTCTCTTTCATATACACGTCCTATCTGTCTTCCCTCTCTTTCATACATACGTTCTATCTACCTTCCCTCTCTTTCATACACACGTTCTATTTGTCTTCCCTCTCTTTCATACACACGTTCTATTTGTCTTCCCTCTCTTTCATACACACGTCATCTTTGTCTTCCCGCTTTTCATGCACACGTCTTCTCTGCCACCCTCTCTTCCATGCACACGCCCCCACCTTCTCCCCGCTTCTTATATGCCCCTCGCTTACATCTCTTTCATACATGCGTCCTCTATGGCTTCGCTCTCTTTCAAACATACGTCCTCTATATATGCCTTTGTTCTCTTTCAAACATACGCCCTCTATCTATGTATTTGTTCTCTTTCAAACACACGTCTTCTATGTCTTCGCTCTCTTTCAAACACACGTCCTCTCTGCCTCCCATCTCATACACATGTCCTCTCTGTCTTCTCTCTCGCCCTATTTTATTCTGTTACCCTCGCTCTTCCCTTTTCCTTTCCTGCACACATTGTAAATTTGATTCAATCAACGAGATAGAGCAAGCTGTGGAAAAGATTTGGATGAGAGAGACGTTACTGTGATTTTATTCCTGTTGCAATAGTACCTCAGTTGGATTCACGCCTTCCGAAACCACTGGACTTGTTGGCCGCGATTCATCACATGGAGAGAGAGAGAGGTAAGTCGCTTCTTCCTGTGTGAGCTCGGGGAAATTGCGTGTCAAAATCCGTCCTGTAGGCTTTTGGCGACGGTATAATCTCTATGGTCCGTCGGAATCATTGCAGTTGGCATTTGTTCTGCACGGTTAACTCTCCCTCAAATCACAAATGTTCCGTCTGAGCTCACTTCCTAGAAAATCTATACATTCTATAAATTATAAAAATATACTGTCAATCTGTCTTTTATCTAGGACAGTCTAGTGTAGTTCTAAACTAAGCATTTTCTTTGATAAGTAGCAGTCTACTTTTTAATTACAACAGTCTTCCAACTAGGTCAGTCTAGTTTCGAATTTCAGCACTGTCTTTTAACTAGAACAATCTAGTTTCCAATTTTGCCATTCTGTCTTCCACAATCTATTTTCGATTGACAAACGTCCTGTCGTCACTGTATGACAATGTATTTTAGAATTACACTTTTTCACCAGAGAACTACGTTTAGGTCCATATAGACTACTTGCTACTAGTAAAAGTAGTATACTAGACTCTATCCATGTATTTTTAACAGTTTATTATTTATCTTGCAGAAACCAGGCGATAACCCTGCGTCCCCAGCCCAAGCCTACCGATGTCTATATCTATGTCTACCTGTCCAAAGAAGCGAGAGTCGGTTGTTACCGTCTCTCAAAGTAAACATTTCCAAGATTGTGTGATAGGAAAATGTATCAGGCGTCCTTTGTGAATGAGGCTGATTGCCACATTCCTCCATCTACTGACTGTCAGGCTTGGCGCCGCTTTGTAATTTCGCGTTCCCGTGTGTCTCCCATCGGAGGAGATATGACAGGCTTCCTTTCCTTATCTCTCTCTACCCGCCTACCTTAACCCTTGCTTTGTACGTATTATGATTTAACGGACTTTCTGAGCTTTTGGTCATCGCTGCATACACACGAATACTGTCCGGATCCCTTACTGTCTCACCCTACATTGATCCTCTCCCCTTTTTGGTCCTTCCCGCACACTTTATTCTTGTCATATTTTCTATACTTTAAGTCAACAGACATTTCATATGAAAACTGGTGGTGACTTTTTGATATATAATACACTGGGGGCTGAGGATAGCGATCGGCGGGAGGGGGGTAATTGTGAAGCTGAATCTTGCCCTACTACTGATCACAGCACACAACAAATTCGTTTGTCTGGCATCACAGAAATCGAACAGAGGCAGAATGTTCGCTTTTGTGAATGGAATAATTTCATCTATTTATAGCACACAAACGCATTGCAATGAACACTAACAAATTTCTATTACGGTATCAATATAATAATAGTTCATTGATTGTTCCCTAAAACCTCTAGATCCGGTCATCCGGCTCAACGAACGCGCTTATCACAGATGGTCATTTTTTAAGAAAATCATTCAAACCTAATGTTCCTTTTAAGACCAAAAAGTTTCGTTATTTTATACCTGTTCTTGATATGCGATCTCAATGAAAATTTAAGGAGTCTACCTCATTCACTGTCCAGCTCTCTCCTTCTTGCCTCCTACCTCCATCGCATCGACCGTGCTTCCTCTCCTTATTGTCCCTCCTGCGACAAGTCACCCCAAGATCCCCTCCACCTCCTGCTTTACTGTCCAGCTCTCTCTCCTCGCCTCCTACCTCCATCGCATCGACCGTACTTCCTCTCCTTATTGTCCCTCCTGCGACGAGCCTCCCCCAGACCAACTATCAACATCGTGCATACATTTTAATTGTATCAGTTCTTGTTTGTGTTTCTCGTGTATCAATCAGTCTCTCTTCATTCAACGGGATTGTTAGAGCTTAGAATGTTTGTGTGTAAACTCTATTCTCATGCGCTCTATTGATTCCGTTAGCTCGCTACACCTTTATTGGCCGTTTCTGTATATATATCTTATTTGCTGCTTTGAATTATCTCGGTTTATTTATTTGGTTTGACAAAGTGTAAACGAAAATGCGTCAAACTTTTTTCAGCTTTACTCTTTATTACTATTTAATCATCAAAGCTGATGGCAAATATCAATCCTCTCACTCTCTAAATCTATTGACGCTTCCCCCGCCTTGTCTCATCGTGCGAACTCAAAGCTCATTGCTCTACACGCACTGTTTTCTGTCTCATTTCAGGCACATGACCTCGAGCCTCTACCCGTTTAGTTGTCACCAGTGTGTGGAGAGTTTCCGTGATCGGGACATGCTCATGTCCCACCTGTTGAATGTCCACGGCACTGGCAGTTCGTCCGATGCCGCCTCGCCCGGAGACGAGATGATGACCGGTGGAGGAGGTGTACCACCACAACAGCAAAGCTCGCAGCATCATCCGCCGCCTACTACAGCACTCTCTTGCCGTCTGTGCGGCGCCTATGTGGAAGACGCGGCGGGTCTGAGTCGCCATTTGGAAGAGGCACATAACTTCTCGCCGCCTCCATCCCTCTCGCCGTCCACCGGGCCCCAACTGCACCTCTACCGGTGCGCCTGTGGCCAGCAGTTCGCTTGGCCCGAACAGATCGCCCTGCACCGGCAGACCTGTTCCATCGCCAACGGCCACGATTTCATGATGATGGAACGCGAGATGGCAGCGAGTCCCCTGTCAGTCCCGCTCCCGCGTCGCCTCCTATCTCCGCCCATTCCCGCCACACCTCCGGCGGCCCCTCCTTTGCTGGTCCCGGGCTCCGCCGCCGCTGCCGCCGCGGCCTCCGCTCTCGATTTGTCCGTTCGGTCCGACCTCATGCCGCCCGCGACGGGCCGTCCAAGCGTCCTAGTCTGTCCGGAGTGCAAGTACGCGGCCCAGTCGCGGGAGGCACT
>JAUYWV010148689.1:0-10201 GCA_032274565.1 Nematoplana nigrocapitula
TTTTGATACTATATGTATATGCTAATTATGATATGTTTATTGTTACAATTTGTTATTAACCAATTTATCGATTTTTCTTATGTGAATTTTAGTAATTTTATTAGTATTGTTTTACTTGGAATTCCGTTGTACGCATGTTAGTTTTACTAATACAATAAATGATAGAATTAAATATTTGTTTTTGCTGGCATACTAAACTTATAGGTATATGGCGCCTATATTTTTCTGGGCCCCCCCAAATTTTTGAACATTCCTACGGCCCTGTGGTAACGATATAATAATATATTATATACATCAAGCTCACTACACAGCACTCCATGGATGTTGACGCTCAGCGCATCTTATTGACTGCTAACGCTGTACATGAGCTTAAGAACATGTGACATTTGACGAAATACGTGAAAACCTACGGACGTATTAGACAGTTAATCACTTAAAATATCAAACCTTTTGAGTTTCCAGATTAATAGTCTATATTTGCTATTTCACCGTATGCATATACAGGGTGGTCAAGAATTCCCTACGACTTGATTGTAGAATAAGTCATAAACAGCAAGACAATGTAATATGCTAGTATATGTTATTTATTTAACATTTTAGAATAAGACATAAACAGTAAGATCATCACTTTTGGTGGATTTTGTCCCACTTGCTCGTAAAAATGTGGGCTAGCCTTGCTCCACATGCAAGTCTGCTTATAGCCTTCGCCTTCGGAATACACCGCATACTCATCGGTGAAACAAATATGATCTCTTCGTCGCACAATGTCATGTTTGGCCAAAATTTCCTGACAGCAAGCAACACGCATCTCATTCATCAGATCTTCGTCTCGTTCCCTTGAGCTGGTTCAATAAAGGTCCTCACCATATCAGCATGGTCTCCTCGTTCATTGACCCGTCCTGTGTGCGGTTTATCCAAAATAGACCCCGACGTAAACAATTTGTCTGACCATCTCTTTATGACTCTTGCGTCTGGTGGTACGTCGTCAAACTTCTGCCGCAACTTTGCTTTAATAACTGACCGCACTGCAGAAACAGATTGATCCGACTCGTGATACCAAACCGCAGCCAATATGCGGTATTCCATTGTATAAGGCTTTTGATCAGCCATCAGAAATAACAAAAAATTAATATAATTTTGTATGTAAGTTGGTATATACTGTTTATATGAAAAACCTAGGTGATTAGAAATTTAAAATAACGTTTAAATCTTCATTAATAAATACAAACGAAAATCAAGCAAGACCTAGGTGATTTCAAATTTAAAATAACGTTTAAAAACTTCATTAGTCAATGCAAACAAAAATCATGCAAAAACAATTATCTATCCAAAGTTGTAGGGATATTTTTTACCACTGTATCTAAACAGTAATGAGCTGTGAAGATATAAAAAAACTTAGAATAATCCGACCGATATGACCGAGTTAAACCATATACTGACCTACTCGAAAAGATATTATCTATATGCTATATATATACAGTATATGATGTATAGCATTTCAGCAAACGCCGACTACGGAATTCCAATACCCACAAATGAATAAATAAGACTATCAGTGGAAATCGTACTTCGCCAAATGTTTCATCAACGTCAAACGTCTTTCTGGAAGTGATATATAGACTGGTCAAATTCCCCCATCAGTGGTTTTAAAGATTTGATGCGTGAACGCCATTGAGAACCTCATTCTGTCGTATATTCATATTCTGTTATAGCATTGTAGCAATCCTATATACGTGACTCCTAAGAGGATGTTTGAATTTTGATGTAAAATTTGGTCTATTATGATCTCTTCGTTTGGACGTAAATCGCGTTTACACAGACAGAATTCGTTTTTTATATAGTCTGCAGGCAACCGCATTTGGAAACTTCTTAGAATTTAGCACACTTGAGTGCTCTTCGGGTTAAAAATGGAAACTAATATGTACATGTCCTTTGCAGAGCAAAGAGCCCTGCTTATTCTTCAACAATGGAAAAAGCAAATCTGACATTCACATCGATGGCGTGGACACCCTCTTCATGCAACTTCAAGGAAGTCGGATCTGGGTGTTGTCTCCACCGAAAGACGTGACCAATTTATACGCCGGTCGCTTTCCACATCATCACGGTAGGAAGGATTTAATTTGGTCGTTCATATAGTTTGTCATAGGTATACACATACTACACATTATTTTTAAACGATGTTTTTAAGATTTCTTATGTAGGGTGTCCCAAAATTAGTTTATAATTTTTTTCTTCCGAATCTGCGGTTCGTTCAAAATTCTCGCTTTGAGTCAACATCTCTGCTGCAGTTGTGGAAGGGCCACCGTCTGGGCAGGCGGTTTCATAGAACCATGCTACAGAACGATGTGTTTCCGATGCTGCATGTGCGATGGAGGCGTTCCAAAACGACTCTTTATTTTGTCAAAAAGAAGCCGCGCCACCTCACTGATACATAAATACATAGATCGACACAAGATTTATAGGATCAGATGTTCAAAGATCGCCGTGTTAGGGCGAAACGAACCGATTTTGTGACCACCAAGCTCGCCAGACCTGCCAGCGTGTGATATTTAGAAGTGGGGCCACGTAAAACAATTGGTGTACCGACAGATGCATAGTTTATCTCAAGGTGAAAATTCATACTGCGTGCGCATAAATTGACGTTGAGACCAGCCGTATTCGGGCCATAGTCGATTTTGAGCAATTAAGTTTAAAAACATCTATAGGTTTAGGTTTGATGAGACAGCTGTAGATATAAGCAAATTTAAATTTATTCTATTGGTATCTGTACAATATGCATCATTTGTGTTTTGTTCAAGACTAAAAAATTGTAACCTGAACAAATTCTTAAGCTCTTGCAGATTTGATAGTCTAGCTAATATACTTTTAAATAGGAAATTATAGACTATAGCGATGCAGGTCTTAAGAACATGAAAGTTCACATTAAGTGCACTCTTAGAAAGAGCCTAGTCTTAAGAATTCTTCAAATACCTGTGGATTTTCTTAATTTTCTTTTGGCGAGGTCACATTTCGTTTTGAATTTCTGCATGTCTACCAAAAAGGTTGCATGCCTACCAATTTCTACTGCTATTTTAAGATCTAAAAATGGTCGCCTCTGATTGGTCGAAAGGCACTCAATCAAATTACACGGAAATCCTATATATCTGCTTATAAAGCCGTGTCTACTCTAGATGATAATATTCAAACCTCAAACCTCTTTGCTTTTGACCGCCGTGCTATGTAATGTTTGCAACGCGAAAGATCACTCGTCGAGTTTTGATTTCATTGAATTGAATAAATTATCTTGAAAACACTGCCACTTTGTTTATTTAGTGGAAGTGATGAAATATCCAATCAATTTGATCAGTTCAGCATTTGCCGAAATCTACTAAATTTGGAGGCAAACAAAATATGTACGTTGGGACACCAGCGCCTGTATTCTAACTGACAAACCACCGACAAACCAATATTTGGTTTGCTCAAAACAACTCAGTAAAATTTAAAATTATTTTTCAAATAATGAAAAAATATACCACTTTCAGTCAGATATTATTCTTTACTTTGTTTTTTTCAAATTTCTTCGTATATGATTGCCTCACTGAATAAGGTACTAGACACCATGCAAACGCCATGCATATAGTGAATTATGAGCTCGCATATCTATATGACTATATATTCAGACATTATTATAATTTAAGTTTTGTCTCAAAGGTGTTTTCAATAATACTGTATATTAAATTGAAATGTATTTTGCAATGGGAGTTAATACTTGCATCTGGAGTATTTTCTCTAACGAATTCAGAAAAAACGCGTTATACAGAGAAGCAAACAAATATATCACACAGAAAACGCATGGTTATAGAGTAGGGTTCTGCAAAATAAAAACTAAACGGCTGTAAAATGAAGTATACAATTTGCATCTACGGGATATATTAAAAATGAAGCCCACTAATCGAAACAACGAGATCCGATGTTTATGAAATTCGCAATCAGTGATTTTTTTATCCTGAGTGACTAATGAATTCAAAGTATTTAAGCGATCTAAATATAAAAAATCTATTAAAAAACGTCTAATTTACTGTTTCCATATTACTGATTTTCTTTGATCTGAAAATCTTGCCTCTGAATAACAACTTTCAGGCATATCTCCCGTCAACCAACACGCCGTCGACCTGGAACTCCATCCGAACGTATCGCGTACTACCATCTATGCTGGCATAGTTCACCCTGGCGATCTCATCTATGTTCCCGAATGCTGGTACCACAATGTTAGTAAGAATGATTGTACAGATAGGATAGCGCTTTATTATATGTTCCTCTTTTGTGCAATGGTAAAGAATCGATTTCCTATTACAAATGATAACTATATATCCTCTCTTGATGATAAAAAGTCAGTTAATCCTGTCGACGAATATCTCTGGCTCTTTTGACTACAATTTTCCATGCCTCACGCGATTCTGCTAACTCCATATAAGGTCGTGTAAATAAGTGCCAATCATTGTTTCTTTGATGTTATCACTAAATATACACTGGGCTCTTGAACGTCCTCGTTTGCGTGTGCCTTCTACTAAGTCCGTCATCATCTGCTTTTCCAGACTTTCAGAGCCTCGTCGGAAAACATGTCTAAAAATGTTAGTTGTAATTGGCTAAGCTTCTGCATGATCCTTCTCTTGCCGCCAATTTCTTGCAGGACGCTGTTGTTGGTTCTGTGATCCCACCATGATATCCAAGAAGTCTTCGCTAAGCCACAACTTAAAACCCGAGCTCATTTCTTTTCTTCCCCGGACTGTAACAGTCCCGCTTTCTGCTCCATATAGGACTGATGTATGTAGAACACCAGTGTGCTCATCGTGTACTGTAGATTTTAGCATTTTTAGCTCCTCTGTCTTTCCAATCTTATTGAGGCAGATGATTGCTGATCTGGCCAGCGAAATTTGCCGATCAATTGCTTTTTTGCAAATACCGTCAAAAGTTAGTTGAAAGCCTCTTTAACTTTTTCTACTGTTCTTCCTACAACTTCGAGATGTTCGTCGTCTCTACTTATGACCATCATTTTCGTCTTGTCTACGTTCAAGTAAAGTCGTAGTTTTTCTTTCTATCATTTCTATCATATTTTCTGCAATGGCAGTCGTATCGTCAGCATAATGTAGATCGTTCATTCTTTCCCCTCCGATGGTAATCCCTTCAGTGGTATCGTCTAGAGCTTTTCGCATTAATCGCTTTCTATATAATATCTGAAACCGGTTTGTCGGATTGCCAGCTCTCTGTCTAGATGTTGCTTCGCCCTTTCTGCTAGAATGTAGAGAAGGATCTTGCTGGCATGTGATATTAGTGAGATAGTGCGATTGTTCCTGCATTCTCTTGTATCACCTCTTCTGGTCATGTTTTCGTCTTCCATATCAGATTGCATAGCCTATTTTGACACTACTATCACCCGCTGCTCGAATCTGCTCCGTAGGAATCCCATCGATCCCTGCGGGGACATCCCCTTTCTCATTTCCAAGATGGATGCCTCAACTTCATCAAAAAGGATGGCTCTGCTTCTGTGTGGATTTGGTTCCTCAATGCGATCATTCTTTTCACCTTTTCATATAAGGACTGGAAGTATTGTTTCCATCGGACAAGTATGTCTGTAGCTTCTGTCAGGATGTATCCGACTTCATCTTTGATGCACCCTATTTTGTCCATATATTAATAGGCTTCTTTGTTATAACATTTATAGATCGAAAAATTGCTTTGGTGTTTTCTCATCCTCATGTTTATCAACCTTCATTCATCTTAGCCTTCAAAAAGATGTTTCGAGAAGCTCTTACTTATTCTAATGACGAGTCTTTTCTCTTACTGCCGCGATAAGTTTGCTCGATAACCTTTTTGCTTCAAATTCCGCCGTTCTTCAATAAGCAATAAGGTGTTCTCTGACAGCCATCCTTGTGTGCTTCATAGAGTAAATATACATTGTGCTTCTTTTTTCTCTTTGGCACAGTTTTCTCCGCGCTTTCCAAAATTGCCTTTGACGTTGTTCCATAACATTTCCGGTGTTTCTTCTTAGCACATTTGTCATGTAAGAGCATCAAAATAATTTGACATCTCCAAATTGCATTCATAAGGAATATTTTAGCCTTCCAAGCGAACTGTTCTGGTTGGTTGTTGTGTTGTTTCAGCTTCAGCTTAACGATAACAGTAAAAGGTGATGGTCACTACTCCATTCCGCACCTGAAGAATATGTGTTTGCCAAAATGCTACTACTCTATCATTTATTAACCAGGATGTAGTCAATTTGGTTCTTTGTCATACCATTTGAGAGATCAAAGTATAAAGACGACGTGGATTGTACTCAAAGACCGTACTGGTTATTACAAGATTATTTCCAACGTAGAAATCAGTCAAGCATTGACCGACCTCGTTCCGAACTCCTCACCCAAAATGACTTGTGCGGCAGAAAGTCTGTCGATTATTGAGTTTGTATGTTATGTTTGCTTGACAGTTTTTGATGCTATATAATTCATTGTCTTTTCGCGCAATAAATATACTAAGTGTTTGGCACATTGGTGAGCCCGACTCACGCGCACACTCTTGCTCGACTTAAGTCGGTTTCAGTCCTTGATTGTACACGACACTAGTTTTCTAGCTGTCTATGCTATAGTGTTGATTGTTCACTAGCAGGTATGACTGAGAATGCCGAACCTGATGTGCTTATCTGCACCAGAAATATGCATCACGTGAGCCTGAAAGTACCGTCTTATTATCCGGAGGACCCTGGTCTATGGTTAGAATCACTGGAAATCAACTTCGAGATAGCCAAAATTACAAACGACTGGACCAAGCCGCCCTTCCCTACGAGACTGTTCGGTGCCGCCTGCACAAGGGAACACCTACTATGTACGATCCGTTAAAGGAAGCAGTCTTGGACCCCACCCGCCGTTCGAACTACGAAAGTTTCTAGCTCTTCCTGCAGGATTTTGCGTTGAATGGGGACCGTCCTACGACAGCATTAGCCCGCATCCGTCGCAAAACCCAGGACACCGGAGCCAACATCAACGACGATTTGGTCCGCCACAAATTATTCCGATCTACCTCCAGACGTCCAAGTTATTGTCGGTTCACCGCAACACGATGCCCTCAACGAGTTAGCCCGTACCGCTGATGTTGCTATGGCCCTCCGGAGCAGCAAACCCACCGACCCTGTCCTTGCCCTGCAGCCCAATGCCCGCCATCCTCGTCAATTCCCCTTAACAAGCTACAGAGAGAAGGTCTGTTTCTTCCACATCAAGTTTGGAAAGAACGCCCAAAAATGCAAGCCCTGGTGCCACTGGCCAAACAAGGAAGGACTGCAAGTTCAAGCCTCCTCTCGCGCCTCTTCGCCGTCAAGGGGACGCCGCTCGCCTTCCTCAGTCCCAACTGCAGCGTCAAATAAATAGCCAGTGCCGAGAGCGGCACTCGAGCACTGGCCATCCAATCGCCGCCACTTCAACCAGTCACCTTTCATGTGACCGTTTGCCTCAATGGTGAAAGGATCGCCTCCGTCGTGGACACTGGTGCCTGCTTCAGCATTTTACCCCTCACCCGTGCAAGTTCCTGGGAACCTGTTCCTCCAATGAACTTACAATCAGCATCCGGATCTCGAACAAAAGTGGCGGAACAAAAGCGTCTCTATTTTTCAATCCCTGGACTCCGCCGCTTATTCCGATGGCGTTTCCTGGTGGCGGACGTCCAGCATGCCCTCCTCGGCGCAGATTTTCTCCGAGCCTACCGACTCATCATCAACTATTCTGATGGTTTATTATATGACCAAACGACTTCCATCCGCGCTACCATGCACCCCTTCGAATGCGAGAACCTCTCAATAACCCTCAGTCTTCCTGACTCTACTCGACCAGAACTCAAAGACCTCATAGAGCGCAACGCAGACATCTTTGGTCCGCCTACCTGCCTGGATGAAAATGTAACGCATGGTGTTCAGCACAATATCCCCACCGCTGGTAATCCTGTTTCGAGCCACCCCCGTCGCCTGCCCCCAGATAAAATGAAGATTGCCCATGACCACTTCTCCAAACTTGTAGAACCCGGCATCGTGGAACCTTCCTCGTCCGAATGGTCATTACCTCTCCATATGGTACCCAAGAAGTCGGGTGAATGGCGCCCATGGGGAGATTACCGACGCTTGAACCAGCAGACTGCCAAGGACAATTACCCTCTACCCCCTCTACCGCCTTGAGGATATCAACACCCACCTGGCTGACACCACTGTCTACTCCAAGATAGACTTAGTCATGGCCTACCATCAGATCCCAGTGGCCCTAAAGCACAGACCCAAGACTGCCATCACGACTCCTTTTGGCTTGTTCCAGTATCGGAGAATGCCTTTCGGTCTTAAGAACAGCGCTCAAGCATTCCAACGCATGATGGACAACCTCCTCAGAGACATTCCGTTCGTCTTCAACTACATCGACGACCTCCTGGTTGCTTCAAGGAATGAAGATGAGCACCTGTCCCATTTGCAGCAGCTGTTCGCTGTTCTCCAATCCGCCTCACTCCGAGTATCATTACCGAAATGCTCTTTCTTCCAAGATGAAATCAACTTCCTTGGTTATACCATCAATTCTACTGGAGTTCGACCTCCTGCAGATCGCGTCGAGGCCATTGTCCAATCACCTAGTCCTACTGGCTACACTTCCCTTAGAAGATGGATGGGGACCTTCAATTTTTACAGGCGCTTCATTCCGCAAGCCTCCCAGATCCTGGCCCTTCTCACAGACCTTTTAAGGGCAACTCCGCCATACGGAAGAAGACACCTCCTTTTCAATGGACACCTCTGCATGAATCTGCATACCGTTCTGCTTGCACTGCCCTTGAACGAGCCGTAACTCTGTCTCATCCGCCCCATCAGCCTACGGAAGTTACCCTCTCTACTGACGCCTCCACCGAAGCAGTGGGCGGAGCTCTCGAATGTAATGGTCAACCTTTGGGTTTCTACTCTCGCCGTCTGAACTCTACCCAAGTAAAATATTCTACACTGGACAGAGAACTTCTTGCCGTTTACGAATCAGTAAAGCATTTTCGCTTCTACCTGGAATCAATCAGGACTGTTGTCAACTCAGACCATCTGCCACTTGTCGGTTTGTTTTGAAAAGCCTCCACTACACTCTCTCCTCGCCAAGCCAACCAACTCTCCTTCATCACCGAGTTTGTGGTTGAATTTCGCTACATATGAGGAAGCTCTAAAATAGTGGCCGATACTCTCTCTCGCACCATCGCTTCTGCTACATGCGACGCCTTCGACCTACCAGCCCTCAGCACCACTCAAGCTAATGACCCAGAACTTAAACACATGCTCAAGAATGATCCAGAAACACTACAAGCATTCGGTCATGGTGACAAGAAGCTGTACTGCAACGTCGATGGACCGTCTCCTCGCCCTTTTGTCCCAGAATCTCTACGTCGTGGAATCTTCGACATGTTTCACGACCTGTCTCACCCGGACACCTGCCCAACACAACGGTTGCTACCTTCCCGGTTCTACTGGCCCAAGGCGAAGTTTCTTTTTGCTGAATGGTTTCGCTCCTGTCTCAAATGCCAACAATGCAAGGTTTCAACACATGTCAAGCCCGATCCTGCCCCAATGCCAGTCGTATCCGAACGCTTTGAGATCGTCCACTTAGACATTGTCGGACCTCTTCCACTAGCTGCAAATCGTTATCGCTACCTGCTGACAATGATAGACCTTTTTACGTCATGGCCCGCCGCGATTCCAATGACAGACATCACTGCATCTACCGCTGCAGACGCATTCCTCATCGGTTGGATCTCCTTATTTGGTGTACCTACCTACGTCATCAGCGATCGAGGAACACAATTTGAAAGTCAGCTCTTCGAGAATCTCGCCAAGCGATTGGGTTTCCGACGACTTCAGACCACGGAATATCACTCACAATGAAATGGCAAAATCGAGCGCATGCACCGCCGTTTAAAGACTTCTATGAAGGCCCACGGAGATAATTGACTCGACTCTTTGCCTATTGTTCTGTGGTCATTCCGCTCTCTTCCAGTCGCCGACGCCGCTTACTCGCCCTTCACACTACTCACAGGCGAACTCATGAACCTTCCTGGACCTGCCCTCGACCGGACGCCAATAAACGACCCCGAGTAACTGAGTACAGCCCTCCAGCACTTCACGTCTCAGCTTCGACTGGATTCGCTACCTCCACTGCCTCGCTCACTCAGC
>JAUYWV010148700.1:0-18816 GCA_032274565.1 Nematoplana nigrocapitula
CCGGGGGGGGGGGCTGATTCGCCCCCCCCCCGGTATGGATAGGGTTAAGATAAAGTATTTTTAATCTCTCTATATACCCAATAACTCTATTGGTACTTGAGTTTCCGTTTTTGCTCTTTTTTATAAATATTTAAACTCGACTTAGTTCTCTTTTTTCTTTTTAAAATTAGTTGGCTATTATTCATACATTTCCATTCGCGATTGTTCGCTAAAACCATAATCGTCTTTTAAAGACCATTATTTATTATTCTGCTAATAACTGAATTTGTATGTGTACGGGGAACATTGAAAATGCTAACTCTCCTTTTGATCAGTTCTGTATAGCAAAGCTCTATCATTCTTTTTCTGTCTCATTGGAACTAAATTTTTCGTTTTCTTTATTTGTTTACCAAAAATGTAAACTGATTACTTAACTCGCTGTGCATTATTTACAAGGTGTTTACCATTCAAATAAACCTTTATGGCGATGTTTGTCCTGAATTTTACAAAATGGAGCCACTTCCCCTTGTCTCCCACTAAATCCGTTGCACTTTTATTATTTCAAGTTTTACGCTGGTTCTCAGACATTGCTCAAAAAGATTAATGCATTACTGCTTCTATATACAGTAAGCTTATTAGTGGGACCATAAAAGGGTTATTGTCAATACAAATCGTACTTTGAGTAATACTGATTAATGATTGCATTATTGTTTTAAAGTACATATAGCTTTTGGCAGTCGAATGAAAACAAACTTCCAATCTACTGTAGTACGACATTAGCAGCATCAAAATATTTCATGTACAGTATTGCATACACGCAATTCAAAGTAGTTTGTAGATATTTGACTGACAAAAATGCTATAATACGTCTGTCCCTCTTTCGGCATCGATTATTTTATTGAAACAGTTATGACGCGTTGGTTTTCCAGTACACACATTTGCACTACAAGATTATACTGTATACGATAGTCATGGGTGAGCTTCTGTGGTTAATCGATATCGATTTTGAGTGACGTAGTTATATACTACAGCTAGTATAGAATTTAACCGTGTAGCAATGTTACTGACTCTTTCAGTCAATTAATTATTATCAGCTGATATTTGAAATTACGACAAATAATTAAGAAATTCGTATTATCTAACTGTCTAGAGGGTACTGTCGTAGGCAGCAGCCATGAGTTGTAGGGTGCGCTCAAGTGGTGTCATTCCGGTTACACTTTCCAGCCAACCCTTAACTGTTAAGCGTTGGCGGCCTCGTCGTGCCCGCTTTCTCTCAATCCGGCCCATCAGGGCGAGTTCCTCCAGCTGTTCTTTCCTCAGCACATGGCCCACGAATCGAATCTGACTGATGATTATCATTTTCATCAGCTCTCGACGCGTTCCCGCACGGCGTTGCATAACTTCGTTGGATACGCTGTCCAGCCTTATCGTGGACTAGACATATCAATTCAAAATTCGTAATCGAGTCTTTATCATCACACATTTCGATGAACCTATACTCGATTCATCTTCCTGAACGTTGTCTTACGTATAGGGAAACAACCACGAGTTCACAGAGTAAGGAGGGGATGAGATTCGATTTTAATAAAAATAGCGTATACAGTATATTCATTCGAATTGTAAATTTGACATATAAAATGGTAATTGATTTATTATCATAAACATTAGGTAAATTTATCAATTAATGAAAACGAAAAGTTATATTCTACTTTTAGTAGAATACTTTCATTAGAAGAAGCATGTTAAAGATAATAATTGCGTATATGAATGCACTGAAATGATTTGCATGTAAATGCGCTACAATATACATTACTTTAACTCACTTTCATGGGCTTCCTTTATCCTACTAAAATGGCGACGTAAATAAAAATTAGATGAAAAAATATTAATTAAATTTATGAAATCATTAAAAGTTATGAAAGAATTTACATATAAACAATTTTATAAAAGAAAAGAGTGACTTGTTATCCTTATACTCTATGCACAACTTTAAGTAACTTAGATAAGTGGTTTATCTGACTTAAACAAAGTAAACTCAGTGCAGTGGTAAATTCAATTGATAATTTCAAATTTAAAAATTTAAATTGTCCTAACGTATAAAAACTACAATACATATTTGATGGATCAGTTGTTTGACTGTGTTTAATTTAATGGCTATTAATGCGGGGGAAAAGTGTGGCTATCAATGTAGAGCTTGGTTTCGAGTTGCTGGAATATTCCGGATTAGTCAAAGTTATAATATGAACGTTCATCATATTATGATTTAAGAAACGACTGTTTTGTTTGTCTGTCTTTCTCTTGCGAGAACTAGCCAACAGATCGTCAGCAACTCAGCGGAAATAGTTGATGACTTCCTTGGAGTGAGATAGCCTGGTCAAAATCCCCATTTATAGTCAATGGCTTAAAAGATGGCATTTGTTTATACCATTGGTAGCCTCATTGGCGATGAAATTCTGTAGTAGGCTGTTGGCTCGTTGTTTGTATTGTTGATTGATGGTATTACGTAGAACTTTGCTTTTCGCTCTTAGGATGTTAGTATATAGCTAATTGTATTAATTTTATTTCTCTGGCTCCAAAACATCATTTTTCATTCAACCTTCAGTTAACTACATACCACTGTCTAACAACAGACAATCAACGTGCAAGATTATAATCCTTCAAATATAGTCTAAGAAGTGACTAACAGATGAGTACAAACAAACCTTCGCCTGAATGAACCTCTACCTTCGTCACAAAGTACCTTTACGTAGGCAGATTTCAATGAGCTCCACCGAAAAGACAAGCAGAATTATCAAAGTGCCGTCTTGACACGCGTGAATAATTCCAAGAAAAAATCAATAGCAGTAGGCCACCCTACTAAAGGATCATCTGACATTTATTGAAAGCATTTTGCGGCGGAAGAAATCTGATACTACGTTCGTTGCCCATGGTTTCGTCGTTCGACAGCATTCAACAATGCATTTATCGAGATGGCTTTTTAAATAGGAGTTAATGCATTGTTAGATCTGAAGTATTAACTCTGGGAAGAGTTTTATTTCAGTAAATTCTAAGGTTAGGAGGAAATTGAAAAGCGACAAAATTTATATATGTGTGAAATGTAGTATAGGCAAGTGAATATAGTCCACAAGAAGAAAACACATTTTCTCACACAAAGTACGAGAATCGGACACTTGAGCACAACATTATTCGTACAAAATTTATGACAGAGTGGATACGAACCGACTCGACAACATAGCATAGGCGAGTATAGCTGATTATTTGTGCATCTTTGTTTCTTGTACCCTATTTGGATAACAAGAGAACCAGATCTCATTTGCATGATTACGGAAAAATTCTTATTTTTCTACTTTTGTATTTTCCCAAGTGTTGTATATTCCGCTTATGTTCAAAGTCGATTTGAATTAGACAATCAATATTACTGAATGAATAAAGGAAGCGATCGGTTAGTTCTGAGACTTGCTAAACTGCATATCTACAATTATTTTACGACCGGATATCTAATCTTAGATAAAAACGATTGAAGCATACTCGCACCACTTTAAATGAACCTGTCTGTTGGCCTGGTCTGTGAGAAGGAAGGGAGGGAAACGACAAGAACGCATCATTGGACTGCTGTTGCTTGTTAAAATGATAAATTAAAATATACTGTATATAAATTTTGTCACTTTCGATTTTTTTTCTAAGGTTCATTTACATATACTTTTCGTTCAATGCAGTATTAATTAGATATTTCGACATATGGAAAATTACATGTGTGATGTACAAAATTTATACATAGTACCATTATATACGTTTTGAATATACCTACACTGAAAATTAAACTTTACAAATTTACAAATAAGATGAATAAGTTTTATTCATATTTTGTGTATAGTTTGAAGACAACACAATAAAACTGTAGTAATTTTACACGAAAATATACAAAAAAAACAATTACTAAAATATTAAGAAGCTTTTTTATTGTAAGTTTATAAAATTACTACATTTTAATAACAGCCTTTTACTGCAATATTGTTTATGTTTATGCATTAAATAATTTAAACGAGTGATTTTATTAATTTTACTAGCTTCCTTGTGTTTTATACTCCTTTTATGCCTAAAATTTAGTTTTACTATTTTTCGTGATTTTCGTTCCAGCAAAACATAATAGAGGTTAAAAATTGAACTGAATAAATTTAACCGCAGTTGGCCGTTATTTAGGAAATTTTATGAAAAAATTTCATACAAATACATATTGTTCTTATTACTGCCTAATTACCGCGTGATTGATTGATTAATTGCCGTGTTTGTTACAAAAAATTGAATATTTTAGCTCTTTTTACATATTAATAAAGTAGTTTAAATGGAATTATGTCGTTTCACTCTGTCAGACTTTTGGACAACCCCTGTATAATATTTTATATCATTTGATCACTTTGAAGTATTGGCGGTATATATTCTATAAAATATTCTGTGACGATTTCTGATAGTTTGAAAAACTGGTGTAGAGCCCCGTCCTTGGTAAAATTGGATCTTCGGAGCTGATAGACAATGAATTATTCATAATTATCAGTTGTGCAAGGGGAAGTTCATTACCCCAAATTTTATTTCTTTTCAATTGATTATACTCTGGAAGTGTATATTTTGTGAATTTCATTCCCCATCCCAAAGTGCATTTTAGATATTTGAAAATCATGCGCTGTTATTTAAGACTTCCGGGAAAAAATATCGATTGCGATCCAGCTTCGGATTAATTCACTGCCACGTTCACACCATCTATCCTCATTTGCACCGTATAGTGTGACCTATTCCACACAAACTGTACTGCAGGTTGAATGAGGGATTATCACTTAATTAACTTTCCAACAAGCGGGGCTTCATAATCTACCTTCAATCATTCCCGATTAAAATTCTCCCATTAACAAATTTGCATCAGGGCAAAATTACGACCAATGTTTAGAAAATAATAGAAAAGAAATGTAAAATTTATTTTCATAAACGAAAAAGAAAAAAGTAAGGCCAATAGTAGACTGGCCCTCGTTGCACAAATTTATTCACAGCATGGTTTGCGAAAACATTAAGAATCTTCAGGCAACTAAAAATATACAACAAGAAATATAAAACATGAAAACTATATTAAATATTTAACAAACACTAACATTACCTTGATACTTGAGGAAAAAGGGAAGAAAAGAATCAGCATTTACCAAAGAAAGTTTAAACAACTAAACAAAACTTCTCGCGTAAAATAATTGAAGGATATGTAACACCACAATTTCAAAATCTTGTTTAACGAGTGTCTAAAGTTCTTAATGACAATGTCTTCCTAACCTGCATGCTAGCTGGAAGTTTGAACTGCACCTCTCCAAGATGGTAAAGCAACCGTTTAATTTGCCTCACGGTATGCAGCATAATCCACGAGATGAGTCTGAACCTCACACTTCGTCCGCAGCGGTGCTCAGCCATTCTTTGGCTCAGTTACTGTAGGTCGTTTCAGAATATTTCTATCAGGTAAATTTGTATGGTTACGTTGCGGTCTTGCTATTCTTGAGGTTGCATCTTTGTTGTTGAAGTATATGCTCCTTCCTCCCTTCATGGTTGTGTAAGCAATCCGAATTTCCTCGCCCGCTTTGATCGTTTTGATATTTTAGGTAGTGATTAGGAAAGAGAGCCAAGGAAGGGGGTAATAATAAAGGAAGAAAAGTTAGAAGATTTAGTATAGAATTAGAGAGACAGAAGCGGTAATAAATAATTTTTCAAAACTAAATCATAAAAGGATTTTGGGAAACATTGTTTAGGAAATAGTGCTCTAAGATGAAGAAACAACATCGGGTCCATTAGGGAGACACTAAATAAGTCCTCTTTTCCAAGAATTGGGTCAGTGAGAAATAAATATCATAGACAAATTATAGGAAAGGTATCCGTTCTAAAATTAATGGAAACCAGAATCAGGGTTAGATACGACATATAATATATCGCGAAAGGGTAGACAACCATTAATTATATTTCTAACGTGAAGTTTGTGCTAGGTTCGAACTTTGTGAAAGCAGAAATGAGTGTGGCCAAAATTCCGTTTAATCTCATATTTATTTTTCTCTTTGCCGAATGTTTGTAAACGTGTAAAAATATCAATCGATTGTGGGCTTTTAGAACTAATTAATTCATATAACTACATTGTTTCTGCGAGAATGGTATTCCGTGAGGAGTATGACAACTAAAATAGTCGCATAAGAGAAATTATTTATTTAAAAATGGAATCCAATCCAATGCCAATCCACTCTAAGTTGACCTATATAGGTGCATTTCAGTAATTTACAAAAATGTGTTTGTTTGCTGTATTGTATGCATTAAGCGGTCAATACACCACGGACGATTTGCAAATTGTTTTAGACTATAATCAGAACACGCAACCTTCCATATCATTCTTCCCTAATGCGCACACTCAGGAAGGAATCGTCAATATTGCTTAACTACCCAGTAACCTATAAAATGCGTGACCCCTCAACTTCTCCACTCCCACCTATCCAGTACAGTAAGTAATTCTCAATAATCACTAAGCATTCACCAAGATATCTGAAAACGCTTCCGTCTTCACGCCCCATTTTTTAAAATTTATTTTCAAAATTTCCCGACAGGTTTCCGATAAAATATCTATTCTCCATGTTGTATTGTTTGTTTTTTAAACCAAAGAGGTTGGAATACGTATTCTAGAATGGCCACGTTCATTTAACGATAAATGATATTTTCGTGTAATTTGAATGATTGCAAATCAGATGCGACAATATTCTGTTTTAAAAATGGCAGTAGAATTTGGTAGGCATCAAACCTCTTTGGTAGCCGTAGGCATGTAGGTTAGTGATTAATTTTCCAATACAATGATAGAACACATTCTCATTTCATTTTGTATGACTGTACAGTTTATAGCACCTAATTTCCTTTATCTTTGCAAAACATTAACCGCAAAAAATATTAGCCTACCAAGCACCCCCAAAACGAAATTTGCATGTTCTGCCGCGCGTATCTACTCATAAACCTCCTTGTTTTAGACACATTTGGCGCAGATATTATCAGTCAATTAGAACCATTAGTTTGAAAATCAGGCGGGATTCAAACCCTTATCTTTCCCTTTCGAGTCCACCGCCTTAACCACCGTTGCAAAATTTTAAGAGTCACAAAACTTTGCATTTTAATAGATCACCTTAAAGTTTATGGCATAATTAATTACTGCTATACATTTTTGCGTTCAAATGAATACTACTAGTATTCCTAGTAGTATTTTTTTTAAATCACATATTAATTTGATTGTACATGACTTACTGTCGCACTTACTGACTAACAGACGAAGAAGGTCTCACATACAGGTCTGATATATCCAAAATCCTATTGTGACGCTTCTAACGGCTTGACAATCTGTGAAAGATGTGGGGAATAGATTTTCCGTCTCTCGATTGCACCACCGGCAAGACTGCTCTCTCACGATCTCGATCCTCCCCGGAAACTTACCTGCCTCCCTGCATTCACCTGTTCTCAGCTGAGCAAGAAGGGTCTGGTCAGCCATGCTCCAGAAACTGATTTTTCTGGTATTTTGTTTCCATTGTGACTTATACACATGCGAATCTCTCCGTAAAGCGAGACAATATAAATGACCACTTTCTGTTGGTAGATTTCTTCAGGTGTGCTTTATGACTTGTTAGGTTGATCCGAGCTTCATTTTGATATAAGTTTCTCTCTGCTGCGGTGGCCACAATGTCAACCACTTCAGTTCTTTCTCAATCCCACAGAGGACCGCTGCAAACTGGAAGGTGATCCTGGAGAGACCAGAGAAACTCTCCTGATTAACCAATGCCAACAAGAGCTTTCAAAACGAATCGATGACCCCTTAATTTTTCATTTGTGTTTGTAAGATCATCTGAGTGCGAAATCATGTATAAAAAGTATAAAATCAATTCCGTAATTCAATCAAACTTGAAACATTGGAGACCTTTATTTAGCTTCTACAAACATGGAATTCCTCTACATAAATTGACATCATTCAAATAGAATGAAAATGTTTGAATTTTTGCTAAAAAAGCAGTCTAAATTTTCTGATTTTTAATCCCTATAAACCAACGTGTGAAACACGAAATCAACTACAAGCAGGAACAGCTGTTTCCAAAATATAACATCACAATCTCAGATAGCAGAGTGCTTCTGTTGTTGACCGAGCACTTGATGAGGCATTTAAACGCCGTCAGTAAACGCACACACGCAAAATATTTGTTGATGTATATAATGAATAATGTACAGTGCAGCCAGATATGGAAAATAGGAATTCGTTTGATCACGACAATCGATCAGCATGATAGAAGTGAGTCAAAATTCTCTATAAATATATATTGATCAATTCATCTTATCGATAAGCTCTTGATTACTACAACATAAATGAAGTTATGTTATCAAAAGGTAAAAAGACTGAAATGGTATACTCTTAAAAGATTATATATCTCATTAGAAAAGGAGCTGCATTTTATAGAAAATCCTAAATTATTTAATGATTTAACTTAGTAAAATTCTGTCATTATATATTAGCTGTAAATAGTTAGATTATAACAGTCTCTCATAGATATTTTCTCAATTTTTTGAATAATGCTTTCTAGATCGGATTATAATTTGGCAAACAGAACAGCCATAATTGCGTGGTTATTTCCCAGAAAAGTTTATTCCTGAAGAAACGTTACCAAAATACTGTATAGTGTGAAGTATCTTCAAATTGAAGATTTATAGCCGTTTTATCTCGAATTTGGGGAATACAAACCTGTCGCATATGTCGTTGTCTGAGGAGTGCACTGCAGTTCTGGAAAGGATGGGATGGGATCAGGCGGCACCCCGTCAGAGGAGCCGGAGCTCCCGCAGGTGCATGTATTGCTTGTGATCGAGGAATTCTCTTACATTGTCGCAAAATACCGGGACGTTTCCCCCTGAGAACAGTCCTTCGATGTTTTTGTAAATCATACGACGTAGAATATATAATTGCTTCCGTGAAAAGTCAACGTAATATTCATAGAATTTACAGATTCACCGGTTTAAAATTGTTATTCAAAGAATGTAATTTGAATTTAGCGGATGTATTTTCAACTACTTTAATCATCTATGAAAATAATTTTTTAAACATATGTGATTGGGGCCGACTTTTGGTGACCTCTTCAACCATTTTCATCCACTTCTCGCGATCTTGAACTTGAAAACGAAGTTGAGACAGGGTCATATTGGTAATGTTCTTGATGTCATCAATCCAACGGTTTCTCTGCCTTCCACGTTTTTTTTTTCATCGAGTTTTTCCGAAAATGATTCTTTTTCCAGGCTGGCATCCGCTATCATGATATGTCCAAAGAATTTTAACCTTACCTTCATCATTCTCAAGTCTAGCGAGAGAGGTTGACCAATCACTTCCAGGACTGAATCATTTATTCTTCTTACGGACCAATGGATTCTAAGCATCCTTCTCCAACACCAATGCTCGAAGGCGGCAATCATCTTGCGATTTTGTTTATTGACTGTCCAGGATTCACAGCCATAGAGAGCAATTGTGAAAACTAATTTTTGCACCATCTTTTTCTTTGTTTTTGTTGTGACATCTTTGTCTTTCCAGACTTTGTCAAGTTTGGCCATTGCTGTTCTTCCCAGGCGGAGCCTTCTTCTGATGTTTTGGTCGCAACTGCATTCATTTGAGATGCGGGAGCCTAGGAAGTCGAAACTGTTAACCACTTCCACATTCTCTCCGTTTACCTCGAAGCTATGTCGAGTGGATCAGTAGCTAGAGACAAATATAGAGTATATTAATTTTAATTCATCAAATACCGGGAAACTGTTACCATCACTTTATTTATTTTCATCGGGGTTTCTCCATCCACAATTTCGACGCCTGCTGAAGATGTAGAGGCGGCACCTTGTAGAGCTTCAGCTGCGACCCTCATGTGTTCTTTGGACGCGGAAATATATTCACTGAGAGCCTTAGGCCTATCGGAGCTGTGGTCAGTATGTTTGTTTATCACTGGCATTGGGACGAATCTATTGAACTTTCGAGAAATCCCGGTTTGTCTCAAAGAATGAAAATATATCTATCTATCTTCACGGAGCCCTGCATACATGATATTCTTAAACAATTTTGCCAACCTATGTTGTCCAATAGGTGCCGCAACATGTAAGAAATAAACATTTTCTTGGTACGCAAATATAATGCATCGACTTTGATATTTTGAGTAAGACAAATGTATTTTGACAAAAGCAGCATAGTTTCTTTTCTCCAGAACTTTTGCTAATTTCGGTAATTGCGACAATTTTGAAATTTGTCCTTGATGCGCTTTACTGTAGTGCTCAGCTCATTCAAAATATCTGTCATCATTTTCATTATGAACATATCTCGACGGAGATTGCTGTCTTTGCCAGCTCTAAAAGACAAAATAAGCATTTTAGTTAGTTGTACGGCATTTTTGCAGCCCAAAAGTTTCCTTTCCCATAGTTTTGATTTCATATCGTAATAACTATATACAGGGTGTTTCATATTTTATTTGCGGAAATAATTGTCTATTACTCGGTTACTATGTATCCAATCGAAATGAAGTTTAACAACCTGTTAAAAGCACACAATCATGTACAAACTGTCAACCTTCAGCATACCTTCCGCAATCTGCCTTCCTAACTTCTAAGAATAATACGCAATTCAATTTTGATTGAAGAGCAGAGCTTGCGATATTCTTCCTCCAAATCTTGCAGACTAACAGGCCGAGGATTGTTTGAAGAGTACACCATAAGTATCAGTCGACCCCAAGCAGAGTAGAAAATCATTCGGTGCCAAGTCAGGGGATCTGGGAGGCCATGACGATAGGGCGCCTTGAGTCTAATGATTGCGTCGAATCCCTTGTGAGAAAGCTTCGCATTGAGACGAGCGCGTACTTCTGTGTAGATGGTCTGGCTTTTCAGTAAACCAGTAGGTGTTCTTACTTTGGACAACGCCATAAAGAGAGTGAATTTTGCCTGGTCTAAAAAGCAGATTAAATGGTTAGACTTTGATCTTCATTGCCATCCACCACCAACAACCTCTTCTGCCTGCATTGACCTGTGCAGAAAATTGCCCTCCATTAGCAGCTGAGTCTTACGTGACTTGTTTGCCTCATGTTCCAATCAAAATGAACAATTCTCCAAGCATATGACAAACAGAGATCTACGCTATTGTTCCGTTACGATCAATGTTAAATCTCGGCGTGAGCATTTCTTGCGTTGACGTCGGCATTTAATAATTGCGTGATAAAGCACATGCGGCATTTGTAGCATTGCGTGCAGTCTTCCTCTTGTTTTCTAACTTTGCTCATGTTGCCGTCAACAACATTTTCGGTCCTTGCCGTCAACAACATTTTCGGTCCAAGCGGCTTCTTCCCCAGTAACTGATTTTCTGCTTCGATGGAATATGTTGGGGAGGCAACCCTGTCGCTCTTTGCAAAGATCATTGTGCTCTTACAGCAGATCGGTTGACTTTTAACCAATGTTCAATTGCCAAATTTTGAATAGCGATGTCATGCACGTTTAGCAAAATATGCCTAGTGAATCGTTTGTATATACAATATTACTAAACGGCTTAGAATATTTCCATTATATTTGAACGAATTGATCCATTTGAAGCCTGAGATGCGAAGCATCGAATGCTTCTAATGGATCAATAAGTCTAAATATATTTGAAGTTTTATTAGCCGTTTAGTATTGTATTTCAAAATGGATGTCACAACACTAGTGCTTTCAAATGCTTTTGAAAATTTATCAATAAATTCAAATTATCATGCGTGAAACATTTTGAATTAAATTACAATTCATGCGATCAACCGACTAAAAATGCTAGAAATGTTGTTATAAAATATAAATTTAAGCAGTATTTAAAATGAATTCAAATATGGACCCATTGGTACAGACAACATAACATGTACATACTGTATGTGTATTGGATTATAAGATGTCAAAGTTTCATTCCGATAGGATACATATTAACCGAGTAATAGCCATTTACTTTCGCAAAAAGTATTAAACACCCTGTATTTCGGTTCATTGTGGATTATATCCCAAACGTTTTGTCTATCTTTCATAACATTCTCCAGGCAATTGCGTATGCGGCAGAATTTTGGGTTGTGCAAAAATGCATATTGTAAATCATTGGCGTGAAAATGGCATTGAAGAGTCAGAAGATATTCCCGATAGAGCTCTTTTCTCTACGTTAGAACTTCAGAGATGAAAAGTGATAGCCAAGTATTCAATTGTCCACTCCTCCAGAGACTTCGTCGGGACTTTTCTGCAAACTTAATCATAGATTCCTGGTTTTCTCCGCGACACACAGGCAACAGGTTTTCCGTACAGAAACAATATTTTTAGCAGGATTGCATTGCGGTCAAGTTGATCTTCTCATCTACATGGTATACACGCAAGCCGTTCCTCGGCTCTATCCTGATCGTCATACACTTCTAAATCATCGGCAATATTCTCTAGAAGATCATTTAAATCGTCGCTGTATATTCATTCTGAATTGATACTTGACGCAATGAACAGCTTACTGCATACGCACAAAATTAATCGATGCAGAAATTCCTGAACAGAATTCAGTTATAGGTCGTGATTTAGAAGTGCTTATGTGATAACAATGATTTCGATCCGGCCATTGAGAAAATTGGTTAAAACACAATCACCAACTTATTTTAGCTATTCAATTAGGTCATGAACTAGTTTTATAGCTAAATTTTTTTGGTAATATATTACTTCACTGTCAGAACGATATAAAAAAGAGAATACTATTAGTCGGAAATGTTTTGTTCTGTTAAATATTTATTGCCTAATGTTTTATCTGTGATCATTTTGGCAAAGGAGAATTTGGTCGATCTGTAACTCCTCAAAATAGAATTTCTGAAAATCAATAGTACCATCTCCAGCTGAGACTTTTATCACACAGATGCTTTCCATCCAGATTCTAATTCTGCCAATTATGACATTCTGACGATGTTCTGGTAAATAAAACAAGCGACCGTGTCTAATAACCTTACTGGTCTTTTATTATTAATCCTAGTTCTACTTATATACACATTTCAAGAGCAATGGGTTTGTCATAAAGCAACTAACACCATCACGCAGGAGTTAAAAGTTGTTTGTGCATATCGTCAAAATTGATTTCATTTCCGTTCAGTTTTCAACTGGTACACTTTCTTCATCAGGCAGTCCAAATAGCAACAAAATAAAATTAATTCACTTCTCTGAGGACATACGGAAGGAAATTCGTTTTCCCGAATTTATGTGGTCATTGGTATCAAGATTGTACTGACTCAGCAATTCGGTAGAATGAATGACGAAAGCGTAGCAACTCAGGGCACCCAGCTTGTTGATAACGTTTAGTGCATAGCTGGGTTTTTTTGTTAAAATTATTTTAGTTAAAATGATGTGCATGCGTTAACTCCAGTATAAGTTGGTTACTCCTTTTTATTTTTAATCAATCTAATCAATAAACAGATATCTTGACTCAGGGACCGATTTCTTGGCGGTTAGAGTCACTTTAAGTTATATATCTCACAGTGACGTGTATAACTCGATTTCATGAATTACATTCAACACAATTAAAATTTGTGACTCAGACAACCCACCGACTGATTGCAAGCCATTCATCTAAAGGTGAGCGACTATTCTTCATCTCTCTTTCGAACTATCATTCACAGTGATGTACAAAACAATTGTGTTTGTCCCTATAAGGAAGAACAAGTTGCAACAGAAATTTCAAATCAGGCGATGCAGACGAATGGTTATAACGCTGGAACAATCAACAGTTTGCGCGCCAGGCGAATATCAAAGCTTACGACACGCGACATTGAAAAAGTTGGACGAGGCAAGAAATTCTAGTGAAAGAGGCCATAGCATAGTGTGGAAAACAAGCACCGGAAGAAATCCATCGGTAGTCAGTTTCACAGTTTACAGCAGGACACGAACCCACAAGAGGAGTGAGAGGGTTTACCGTAATGGTGTCAAGGAGGAGAGTTGGAGGCGGTCAGTATGGCGAGGCTGAGGATTGGCCACAGGAGGGACCTGGCAGGGTGCTGCCAGAGATGTCGGTAAAGAGCCGATGGCAGCTCCATGAGGTGTGGAGAAGGATCGGAGGACCTATATCACACATCTGGAGAGAAGGAGGCTTGGTCTGAAGGATATGGGATACTTGGAAGCCACGCGAGGCCATGTTATAATGGAAGTGGTGGAGGCGGGTCAGACTGAAGTCACATAAAGACTGACGATGGAAACAGCGTTTGAGCATGGTAACTTTATATAGCCTGTATCCACAGATAGCTGTAGCTCATAAAACTGAAATCAGGAAATTCACAATTAACCGGTCACAACCTTGCAATTCATAGGTATATCTACTGAAGTACATTACAGTAGATGGTATTTTTCAGTTGTAGCTTACAGTTTCACAAATTGAAAAACTATGACCATTAAGATGTTTAAATGGATTGAACAGTCATTTAGGCGCAAGAGATTCATTCTGAGGTTAATTTTTTATACTGTATGTACTGTCGATCAAACGACTAAGCACTCAGACTAATGTATTATTTACCATATCTAACTACAGTATAATGCAATTCATAATTGCGCCTTTTTTCTATTTATTTTCACAAAACTATAAATAGACTACGATATCAAAACGCGAATCACTATTGATGCGAGATTCGTCATGCAACTACGTTTGTCGGTTGGTATACGCGATGGCGAAATCGTTCGCTTCGAAACAACTGTACCTGGTGGTCATTGCACTTTTTCTCTGTTGTGTATCGCTGTGATGCTCCGTGAAGTGTGTAATAAACAATTTACAACTCCTAATTACTCTTATACGATCTAGACATTGCATTGTATGCTTCTGCTATGTTTATAGTAAGAAGCAGATAAAACCGCAAATTAGAAATAGGCAAATGTTATTATGCTTAATATGTGCTTAAACATTTGACCGACAATATATAGGAAAGACCGTGGCAAAACAGAACGGCGGGGGTAAAAAGAACATAGTGTTATTTCTATGCAAATAAATTATTTAAATATTACATTTTTGGTTTACCATGTCAATAAATGCAAGTAGGAAAGGGCGTTTAATTGGAAATACTTTTAGACTGCGAGCATTTTTTGTTTTTTTGCTGTAACTAAAAATTCATTTATTGTTATATCGATCGATGGAGTCGTAGTGGACACTCATTGTCTCAAATCTAAGTCAAGTTCATGGTTAACGCCAGGTCCTTAGCAACCACAAAAGTAAATCGTTGCTAGCGTTAGTGGCTGCCATAGTTAAAAAATAAGTTTTAGTTATGTTCTGGGGTAAAATGATAAAACTTTTGCATCTCCTAAATTGCGTTTTGTGAATTGCATGGTTATTTCCCATAAGTAATGAGTCCATTTTCAGTATAATCCTTCGGTCTATATTTATTCTAAGTGTTACACTCATTTACTTGATCTGTAAAATAAAATAAAGGAATTAAATAACTGTTAAGTGCTCCATTTTGCCCTGGAAAATAACGGGGCTACCTTCAGAGATTTCACCAGTTTATTAACCCGAACTGTTTAATTAAAATAAGCATATGACATCATCATCATTAGGTACCGTCTTCTATTAGAAGGTTGGCAACTATTACACGTCAATTGTGCCTGTTCCCAGCTTTCCTTTTTGCAATCCCTTTGCTTTTACTTCGCTGTATTTTTGAATATCATCTTTCTTCTTCTTCTGCTGCTCACACCACGTCTTGCCCCGGGGCTCCGGGGATATTGACGGGATCGAGTGGGGGCTCCACCCGACTCACCCTCCGCAAGTACTTGACGACATCTTTCGGTTTTCCGAGAGCTTCAGCCATTGTTGCTGTATGCCCCCAAAGGTCAGCTCGAGTCCACCCGCTGCTTGAGTCGTAGAGTGAGCTCAAGTGGTCTCATTCCTGTTGCCAACTATGTTAAACGTTAGCGGCCTCGCTCACGCTTTCCCTCAATGCGGTCCACCAGGGCGAGTTTTTCCAGCTGATCTTTCCTCAGCACATGGCCCACGAATCCAACCTGACTGGTGATGATCATTTTCATCATCTCTCGACGCGTTCCCACACGGCGTTGCACTTCCTCGTTGGAAACCCTGTCCACCCGCTGGATCTCCCGCATTCTGCGTAGGAACCACATTTCTGCAGCATACAGGTGGGCCTCCATCGTTTTGCTGATGGTCCAGCTCTCACATCCATACTACATCGTGGACCAGACATAACACTTCAAAATCTGTAATCGAGCTTTTATCGTTAGACGGTCCATCTCCCTGAACGTTGTCTTAGCGATATCGGGTTGCTGTAGGTATAGTTGCAACTCGCGCTGCAATCATCATCTGGAAGTGACTGGGTAATACCCCCACTACCAGAAAACTATTACTCGGGATCGCCAAAGTCAATAGACTAGTGAGAATAGTAGTCATCCAGTTGATATGCGGATATCAGACTCCAGTAAAAGTGTCCCGTAACCGCGGCGCGGGATGGCACTGAGAGTGATAACATGTGTCCCAGGTAGCCAGAAAGTTAGATCTATTCAATCAGGATATAGCTCCTGTAGAGAATCTGGTATCGATCAGCAGATATGGAACACGAAAAAGAAGCATTAGAAGAAACTCTAGCGATGAAATCTAATATCAATAGCAATGGACAAAATACAATATGTATAAATATATTTGTTGCGTATGAAATGCTGATCGATAAGGAATTTATCAGAGAAGGACCGGAGTAGTGCTGTTTGTGTGGGATCAGTCTGGATAAATTAGGTGTGTCTCAGTGGAGGTTTTATTTTATTATTTTTCCTTATCATCAACAGAAAGGAAGTATTATCACGAGGTAACCACTTATATTCATATACGACTTCCGCACAGATAACTAGTTAGTGAGACATCCGAGGTTCAGAAAAGGATATTCTCTGATGAGATCAAGATCCGGTCGACCCCATGTAAACAGCTCCTGAGATTCATCCACCATGGGTTCCAGGTAGGCGCGTTCCACGGAGGGGTCGGGAAAGCCTGAAATGTGAGAGACAAACAGTGCTGAAGTTGTATTTACAATGGATCACCAGATGACACTCAGACTGCAAAATCCCACCCAATCGTGAGAGCTGGACCCTAGATAATAAATCAAGAAGGAAAATTGAAGCTTTCAAGATGAATGCCTACAGAAAACGCCTGGGCATCACGTGAAAACAAAGAATGACAAATGGTTATGTTTGGGAAAAGATCATTATCTAAGAGGAAAAGTGAAGTTAATTGGCAGCATGACAAAAATGTGGATACAAAGTAATGTCAAATGAAATAGAAATAGAGGAAAACAAAGAAGAAAAAGGTTTGATAACTTACAAGGATGGAGTCTAAAATCCCTGTTTGACAGAGTGAAGAACGAAAGTGAGTGGAGAGCCGATGTCGATGCATCAGTACATCTAAGGCCTACAACGGTTATGCTTTAAAGAAGAATAGCAGTGAACGTACTCGAAGAGAAAAGATGGCAAATCTTTGTAGCCTATACAGTTCTTGTATGTGATGAGAACGTCTATATCTGTAAGTGGAACGACAGTTCAGTAGTACACATAATGTCCACAGTCTACTCACATGAACAAGTTGGTGAGACAAAGCGCTGGGGAAGAGGTGGTTTGCAGAAGGTCCCACTGCCAAAATATACAACACGGGAATGGGTGGAGTTGATCTCCTTGATCGTCTGCTTGCAAGCAATCGCCCAACTATCCGTGCAAAAAAATGGCGGTGGTCATTGTTTTCCCAAATTTTCAATTCTTTCGGTGGTTGCAGCATGACGAATTCATCGTACTCTTCATGGAAACTCTATGAATCATCTGGCCTTTCGTCTAGAAAATGTGCTGTGTCTCATGAAGGGAGCAAAACGTACTGCCAATCAACGTGGGCGAGATGTACCCTTACCAGAAAATTTGCGTTACGAATGTCAAGACCACATTCTAGTCATAATTCTGCAAGGGCGTTGTGTCGTATGCAAGAAAACTACTCGTCGTCAATGTCAATAAATGCTCCATTCGGCTGCATTATGATAGAGGCACAAACTGTTTCCAGGTCTATCACACAGAATAGCATTCTTTGACATCTGTGTTCAACATGTACAAGTATAACATTCCAAATCAAGCAACATTATATAACATTTTAATGTATATTTAACATTCCACTACAATTTCCAAAACGATACCTACACATTCCCACAGTTCCCATATTTTTTCAAAATTCTTCCTGATGTTATTTCACAAGTTAAGTACTACACCTTTTCAAGCTAAACTTTCAAAAACGTAATATCAATTTTCAATATCATTAAGTTCAAAGTTCCATAAAGTATAAAGTAAATCCAACTTGCAAAAAAGTAAGATAAATAATCAAGTATGTAAATTCAAATTATTGATTATTATATATCGTACTTTTTTAAAAGTTGGATTTACTTTATGGAAACTTGAACTTAATAATGTTGAAATTTGATTTTAAGTTTTTTAATTTTGAGCTTGAAAAGGTGTAAATAATCTAAACTTCGAAATAACATTTTTTAAATAAAAGCAGGGTGGCCGCATAAACTTTACAAAAAAATCGAGTATATTCGAGGATAATTCGAATAAGATTTGTAAAGAAATCGAGTAGGGTAGAATATTTAGTTAACTAGTAAAGTTACCCAAACTACCCCGTCTTACTCTATAATTTTGGAAATTATTTATAAAAAAAATATATTGCAAATCGATAAATGCATAATAGAAAAAACAATGGAATGTTTTAGTGTGTGCACCACAGTAATAATATTGTAAATGTTATCAGTCAGT